>JAMALG010000147.1:0-17856 GCA_023628115.1 Naganishia sp. PT2105A-2 | reverse complement strand
ACAAGGGCGGACAACGCACCGACCGCCAAACCAGCGACGGCTCGGCCTGCCCAAACCAGATCCAGTGAAGTCGTTGCTGCGGTCTGTAGGGCGGTGCCGACGATAAAGACGATACACCATCCAGAGATCGTGTACTTTCGGCTGAATTGGTCGGCGAGAGGACCAGTCGCCAGAGCTCCGATCTGAAACTCGAGAATGAGCATGAGGCTTTGTGACGGCAGATGCACGTACGAATGCTGTCAGTTCTAGGATTGACGTCAAGAAGGATTTGACATTCTTGTCGTAGAATTCAGGGTTGGTATCGTCTACCGCGGGGAACCGACGGGCAAAGTCCGAGGCGACCTGAACCTGTGCGAAGACTGCGAGCGTTTCAGTTTCTGCTTTGGCCTTCTGTTTCGAGCAGTTCGCCTACCTCCTTGATTGTATCCGTACAGTACACCGCCCAGCGAAGCGAATGTGGCCAAACCTAGGGCTTTCTTGTTTTCGAGGAGACCTCGCCATCCAGTAGTACCCGTCACGGGCACCGCGAATCCTCCGTCTGTTGCTGCTCCGCCGCCCATTGTACGTTGACTAGTTGAGTGTGAGATGAAGATGTGTCGGCTCTCAGCCATTCGGAGGGGCCTCAAACTGTTTACATCGTTACCTATATACCGGAACTGGCTCAGAGTGGGGCAGTCGTGCCTCTTTGCTCCGGAAGGATAGATCGCTCACTGCCCCAGCCGCTGCCCCGTGATGTTTGGCCAAGGCCCCAAGAAAGTCTGCGAGATTGCTAAGAGGCCACCGGATTCACGACCGGCCCTCCGCAAAGCTCTCCTCGGAACCAAGAGCTAGCGCAGCCAGCTGCGCAGCCTGCCTGATTATTATGAGCATCGACGTAGCTATCGACGTGCGTGGTGATCCGTGAGTTATGTGACGTCTTACGCGGTTAGCGAGCTAGCTAATTTGGGGTCGTACACCGGATGGCACGTCGATGGCACAGGCTAAGAGTACAAGCTTGAATGACCAGATATTTGAGCATTTCCGAGGCGCCAAGAGCCAGCTGAAGGGCTTGCCGCCGGCTCGCGGCTCCTCCAAAGACTCCTCCTCCCACCGGTCCTCTCACCATGGTGGCCTCTTGCAAGAAATATCGACGTCATCGTGAGAGCCGCGACAGAGCCCGTGCGTGAGTAACGTCCTACCAGCTCAATCTCCGATTGAAGGCAGGTCGAAGGCAAAGCCAAGTCTCGAAGAAGTTCTTGAGAGTCAGACAGCTGTTAAACATGTGAGATAACATGTGAATTGTGAATTTGTACAAAGGTTTCCAAGGTCCCCCACTGGCTCGCTACCGCCGGTAACGGTACCCAAGCGACGGAGCTAGCAAGGGCCGGGATCATTTTGACCGTTTTTCGCAACCCGCTGATAAGCTTTGCTGGTCGATTGCTGATTGCTGATCAACAGCTTGATCAAAACGACTTTGCAAAAGAGCTTTACAAAGTTTGCCGAAATGTTCTCGCACCACGCTCGCTCAAGCTTGTTCACAACAAAATCCTGACCGTCGACAAGTAGAATGCGAACGTACGGCACCACTAGGTATAAGTGCTTCTGACCAGGGAGTGGCGATCTCGCGGAAAACTCATGAAAATAAATTTTCGATATGAGTTGGTTAAAGTAAAGCCAAACAATCAACATCTCTATGGTGAAACGGTATCATGGTCGCTTGCCATTGCCTCAACGGCTCAACTTGCGATCGGCAGGGGTTCGACTCCCCTTGGAGATACATTCTTTTTCTTCTTGTCCCTTACTGCCTGCCCTCGATGCATCATCGATCCATCCCTTTTGCCCTCACTTGTCACGATATAGGTCTTGGTAAAGATCATCATGACAATCAACTCTGCATTGCTGCACAGTGGATTCGCCGCTGCACTGTCATCGCATTGGAAGTTGAGCGGCAGGCGCCGTGGCATTCATACAGGCTTCCAACGCCGCCAATTCACCATGTGCGACTGTCTTGCCTCTTGCCACCAAGCGAAAGATTGCCACTCCTGTCCCTTCGAGGAGTCGAGCGCCAAACTTCATCTTGCGGCGGTCAAAGCTGCCGTCGAGATCCATCAGATACCTCGCATGTCGCCCGAAACACAGAGTTTGCACCGCCGCGGTCTAGCCGTCGTCGCGTCCTGGCTGCCGATCGTGCAAAACTGCTGTCCGTACATGATGCTTGGCCTTGCTCTCGCCTCGCACATCCAAATCCCAGACTAATCCGCATCCGACGAATAATCGATACAAGGTAAAATAGCTACAAAACAGACCTGACCCGCAAACCCCTCGCTATTCATCCATCCGATCACTCATCTCCCCGCGCGGCACACTCCGCCCGATCAACCACCCCACCTGTGCCACCCACGCACCCGCCAACGCACGCATCTCCCGCGCCAACACTGCCGCCGGACCGCTTGCCTTTCCCTCTCCGGCTTGCCCCGCGCCGCTCGGCTGCGCCACGAACCGCTCCGCCTGCGCCGCCATCCCCTCGATCCCCGTGATCCACCCTTGCGCCATACTCGCGGCATACATCCCCGCGCGCGCATTCACGTGTTCCGATACGTGTGCGAGCCATGATGCCCATGCGTCCACCACGCTGCGCACGAGCGCCGCCAGGGGCGGGAGGGCGGTGGGGTCGTGTAGAGCCGTGGGAGGGGTGATGGGGAAGATGCGCGTGATGATGAGGGTTGATAGGTGGGACAGGTAGGCGAATGATGTGCTTGCGTGTGGGTGCGGTGTGGGTGAGGGTTTGGCGCCGGGGCGGGTGATAAAGTAGGGGAGGTACGTCGTTGCCACGTTTGCAAACTCTGTCATGGGCCCCCTCAGTCGATTCAGGATATACCCATCGCTGACCGTCCCGCGCGTCGTCGTCGTCATCGTCGTCGGCTTCGACGATCCAAATCCAAACCCGGCCCCGACCTGCCGTCGTTCCTCGTGCGGCTGCGCACCAATCGGCACGGCCTCGACGAGCCGTTGCGCCTTTTCGTCGAGTACTTGAGTGGCGAATGATACCTCTGGCGGCGGGACGAGCGCATGAATGACGGGTCTCAGGTCCGGATGGGCGGCGATGAGCGCGAGGAGGATTTGGAGGTGTGTTGATGATGGTAGCGACGCTGCGAGACGTCAGCCGCGGAGTCTTGGAGGGGAAAATCGTCGTCTGACGTACCGAGAAGCACCCCGAGATCCGCCTCGGGCTCATCCCCGGCCTGCACCCTCATCTCCGTCGCGTCCTGCCCCTCCCTTCCCTGCCGCAACCTCTTCATCGTCCTCGCCCCCGTCCCCGCCTCTGTCTCTGTCCTATCCATCATCGAATCCTCCGACCCACTCCTCCGTCGCTTCGCAAGACTTGATCCCGACGTCGGATCATACGACGTATGTGATGCAGGCTGCGGACGACTGATGGACGTCCCCGCCGATGATGATGTTGATGTTGATGAGGATGATGATGATGATGATCCTGCCGTGGATTGACTGCGCGCCCACGCATGCGCAAAAGGATTCGGATGATTCACCACCGCATGCGGCGCACTTGCCCCACCTTGCTGCTGCTGATACGGACTCGCCCACGCATGCGTATACGGATGCCCGGGCGTCGAGGGACCCGCGGGCGTGGATCCGAATCCGAACGATGTGGCGAGCGGGGAGGAGACGCGTGTGCTGGATGATTGGACTGCGCCGAATCCGAGCGGGTGGGAGGATGAGGGCATGATGGTGTGGATGATGTATGTGTAGTGACGGGGAGGGAGGGGAGGGGATACGACTCTTACGATGCCATCCATCATCAACTGAATGCAGCCACTCGACCCTGACGGATGGCTCGGTGCGCCCCAAGCGATCGAGCGCGGTCAGTTGGACTCTGCTTTTGAGTGTTCAATGGGGTCTCCTTCCATCCTCCCATCCTCCCTATCCTCCCTATCACAGAGCAACCCCGTCATGTCCAAACGACCAGGAGATCCGCCCGACGCAGGCGACCCCAAGCGCGCAAAAACGTGAGCCCCCCCTCCGTCCCGCCCAAGACACGCCGCTGATCCCCTCCAGATCCGCCATGCCCGCCGCATCGCCCGCAGGCCTCGACATGACGGTACGTCCCGTTCCCTTTCACACATTCACCGCTCACTCACCCCTACCCACAGGCCATCCGCGCGCAAATTGCCGCCCGCATGGCCGCCCTCGGAAAACCCGCCGCCGGTCCCGCTGCGAGTCCGTCCCCATCGCCAGCACCTCCTTCGCCCGCTCCGGCAGCAGGCATCACGCCCGACGTCACATCCCGTCTCGCAGCACTCAAGGAACGTATCGCCGCGCAACAAGCCAAGATCGGGGGTCTTCCCACGCCGCCGACACCGACTCCGACGTCGGTGAACCCGTACCTCGGGACCCCCGCCCGTGCGTCGCCTGCCCCCGTGGACGCCCCGCCCGCAAAACCCGGTCTCGGAACCGTCGCGCCGCATCCCTTACTAGCGGACCTCACCACCAGCACCAGCACCACCACCACCGGCACCTCCAAAGGTCGCGCGGGCACACAGGGACGCAGCAAGTATGCGCCCATGCTGCCCAAGTTTTCGAGCGTCAAGGCCAATGCCCGGCTGGCGGGTTCCGCGGGGGCCGCACCGGCCGTGGATCCGCGCGCGGGGATGGGCATCCCGCGTGCGGCACCGAGCTTGAACCCATACACCTCAGCCTCCGGACCCGCCTCTGGCACATCAACCCCCGTCTCCACCCCTGCCCCGGACCTCCCCTCGGCCCTCTCCGCCCGTCGCGCCCGTCCGACACTCAAATTCAACGCCCGGGGCAAGTATATCCAGCGCGCCGAAGAGATGCGCCACGAGGCCAAGATGGAGGCCCTGCGGCAGCGGATCGCCGAGAATGCGCGGAAAGCCGGGCTCGATAGTGAATTCGAGGTTTCCGCGCGGAGCGTCAAACGTCAGATGCCGCCCGAGGTGGAATGGTGGGATGCGCCGTTGTTGAGGAATCGGAGGTATGAGGATTTGGATGCGGGTGTGAAAGAGGGGACGACGATTTACGACGAAGGGAATGAGTATGTGACGTTGTTTGTCCAGCATCCGATTCCGATTCCGGCGCCGTTCGAGGCTAAGGCGAGTGAGCCGCGCGGGTTGATGTTGACGAAAAAGGTCAGTAGCCCGAGCGGCCGAGGTGAACGTCGGGCTGATACCCCGCCATAGGAGCAAAAAAAGATGCGTCGACAGCGGCGCGCGGCCGAGTTGCAGGATAAACGAGATCGTCAAAAGATGGGTCTCTTGCCACCCGATCCACCAAAGAGTGCGTCTGCCAACTTGCTCCCCCGAAGCAACGCTAACTCCCCCCTCCCCCCCTCCCAGTTCGCCTGCAAAACATGATGCGCGTCCTTACCTCGGCGGCCGTCTCGGACCCTACCAAAGTCGAGGCCCGCGTGCGCGCCGAGGCCGCCGCGCGTCAGCGCAAGCACGAGCTCGAGAATGAGGAGCGCAAGTTGACGGATGAACAGCGGCGGGAAAAGCTCGAGGCCAAGAAGGCCAAGGAGGAGAACAAGGGGTTGATCGGAGCGGCGTTCAAGTGCGTTCCGTCGAGCCGCCAACGTGATCTTCCACTAACCCGTACCCGTAGGATCAAATACCTCGTCAACGGCGCTCATCGGTTCAAGATCCGCCGAAACGCCGAACAACTCGGCCTGAACGGCCTTCTCCTCTTCCACGCCGATTTCGCCATGGTCTACGTCGAAGGCAGCGCCGCCGCGATCAAGAAGTACAAGCGGCTCATGCTCGCGCGAATAGACTGGACCGAGGAAGCCCGGCCGAAACCGCTCGTCGGCTCCGTCGGCGGCGGGGAAGGAATGGACGTCGACCCGGTCCTCCTCGGGAGCGTCGAAGACGACGAGGAAGCCGCAACGGGTCACGTCAGTACATGGCAACCGATGCAGTCGCACCCGGAAACGATGGCGGATAACCGGTGCGAACTCGTGTGGGAGGGCGAGGTGCAAGAAAAGCATTTCCGGTCGTTCCGGTATCGGAATATCGAGGCGGATCGCGAGGCGCGGGAGATGCTGGGCAAGGCGCAGGAGGGGCTGTGGGATTTGACCAAGCGGTGGATCTGGGAGGGGGTGGATTAGCCGAGAGTATCGCAGATTATGGTGTATTTGATCATGACTTGCAGTCTTGTGCTTATAGAGTACATTTTGCAATCCATCTAGTAATCTCACTATACATATTCTATTATTCAGGCATATAAGGGTCAACACCGCTTTAAATGGTAATGTTGGTGGGCGCCAACTGGATATGCTCGGCAAGGCATTTCTGAACCCGGGCAACGTCGCCCAAGGGGGCCAAGGCACGGTCCCCTCGCTGCTCAATATACCTCCTGACGAGCAACGGGTAATCGGTAATCAAGCCATCCACGCCAATGTCAATCAAGTACTGGATCAAGTTCAGCCTGTTGGGCGTCCAGGGCTTGATCTGCAGGCCGTATCGATGAGCGGCATCGACCATGGTCTTGTTGGTGAATGCAATGAATCCAGAGAGGGCGGGGTCGTTGACGGGAGACGCGTAGGCGGTCGCGACGGGGGAAATAAAGTCGGCGCCGATGGACGCCGCCGCTTGAACTGGAGACGGTGTTCAGTGCGCGGTCACGTCCCCAACGTAGTCACTTACCGACTCGCTCAGCAACAGTCGATCCATTGAACGAGTCGACGTCGATTCCAGCTAGCCAGTTGGACGGGCCGACGCCGTGGGTAGTCAAGTTGCCGACATTAGGGAAGGACAGGGGCTTGTAAAGGGTCGTGTCGTCGCAGAGCGCCGAGGTTCGTAGCGAAGGCAAGAGTTGCTTGGAGATGATCAGGGTTCGCCACTGCGGATAGATTAGTATGTCGCAAGGTGTTTGCCGAGAAAAGGTGTGCCTACGTCGAAAGACTGCAAGGGCCGTTAGCTTATCTCACGACATTGACCATTATTGGCTTACCTGGTGAGTGACTCGGTCGATTATTTCCGGTCCGAGCGAGGTGTAGACGTCGACCATCGCCTTCAACGACCAGTTGAGCGCTTTCCCAAAAGCCAGTCTTTCCACTCACCTCGGCAAAGTCTTCAGGAGTTCGGGTTAGGTTTCGGAAATCACCATCAACCTTGGATTCAATGTTGAATAAGATCTCGTCGTCAGTGGCACACTTGACAAAGTCAAACATTTCCGGAAGAGTAGAGATCTTGGTTCCGGGGAGGGTGAGTTGGAAGGGGAAATCGTTGAGTCGGAGCGATCCGCAGTCGAGCGTTTTGACCTGGGCCAATGTCAGGTTGGCGATGTACTGTAAACAGATGATCAGGGACCGACTCATTCGACACTCCCAGGACATACCTTGCCGACATAAGGGTAGAAAGGGTCATTGGGGAATGCGGGAGCGGTATCCAGACACTTTGCAGGGTCGATGCTCTGTTCAAATTGTCAGAAAAGGCCACACTGACTTTTCGGCAGACTGACCTCGTCGTGCCAGACGACCAAATGTCCGTCTTTCTGAAATGTTAACGGATTTCAGACACTTTGATACGAGTGGGCGGGCAGCGAGCTCACCGTCAAGCCGGTATCCATCTCTAGAGAAGTGACACCTGCTCTGTATGATGAGCAAAAGGTTCATCACCACGCATGCGGAACTTACCATCAATAATACCCCATGCAAAGCTGTCCAGCGTGTTCTCAATGTGTTCCCCTCGCCCACCCCGGTGACCTTGAAGATCAAAGTACCTTTTTCGATAACGATCAGCGGGATTCTTTTCTGAAACCAAGGGAGGCTCACTTGACATAGGTCCATCGCTTGAGCGGAGTAGCGACAGGGACGGCCAAGGCGGTGGATGCGACCAAAGAGGTGAGGAGGACGGAATGAAGCATGACAAGGGTATCAGGGGAAAGGGAGGGTATGCACCGGTGCTCTTCAGGAGCGAAATGCGACCATGGCTTTCAAGCTGCTTATATACCTCCCGACGACCGCGAGAAACGTGCGGGCTCTGCCAATGGGAGTCCGACGCCGGTGTGCACAGAGACCAGGAACGTCGAAAAGTCAAGCTAGAAGCATCGAATGTCGTTTCAGCCCACTTTTGCTTCGGATATGACCGGCCCGAATGCAAGAACGCACGTTGCGATCGATCCTTGCCATGATATCGCTGAGACATTTTGCCTTTCGCTTTCGTGACCATTTCGACGAACAGAAGTGCGGCATGAACGTTACTGTCGTCATCACCAGACGAATGCCTGAGATGTATGCGCCGCAATGGCGCTTTCGTTCGAAAGTAAAGGGTCTACCCTTATCCGCTGCTGTTGTCACAACCCTTTAGAACTTCGAAACGATTCACGATCCTTGTTTTCGAGGTCAAACTGACTCGAGACGCGGTAACACGTTCATAGGCGCTGTAGGAATGTTCGGAAGGATTTCGTGACCATGATCCCGAGGACTTTATTGACGGTATGCTTACAGCTGACAATCATGCCTAGGCCTGGGTGTATAGCTTTAGCAATACCTCTCGAGATTGTCTTCGTTTGGAAACCAACTCACCGACATTACAATGGCTTCAGATGGATCAACGCCATACACTGAGCGATGCCGTCACCCAGGATCCCGGTGTGTGCTCCGCCAAAAGAAGGACGCTGCGAAGGCCGCAGACCTGGACGATACTGCCGCCATGGCGAAGCCGGATCGGTGTTATGCTCGCTCCATCCGCCACTTTGTCATTGCTTTACTCATCAAAGGCTACCTCTTGCCTTGGATGGGTCAATGCGATGTCACCAAACAAGCGTTCCTGACCCGAACAAGCAGCGTCAGCGCTCGACGCGCCAGAGAGGCGCGTTTGTCCATTAGTCCGCCCATTCGCGCAAGGCTCTCCCTGTGATCAGCTCCATAAGCCCACCTCTTCAAGTCGATTTCAGAAGAACCTATTCATAGACAGACTCAGCCGCTCTTCCAATGGACTTTTCGAACGCTGCCCAGCCATACTGTATTCACTCGAACACTTCCCGGATCCATGAAGCCTTGTTTACTTTTTGATTGAACAAGTGAGACACCCGTTCAAGAGCTCTTTCAACGCGTGTTGCTGTTGACTGACTGCTACAGTATCTGCCGTCGCCGTCGTTTTCAGACATTGGACTCTGTAACCTCGCTTCTCTCGGCTGTCTTGAGACAGAATCTGTTAGTCGATTCGGAAGATACCACCCGTCGCGCATCCGATCTTGTTGGCGCGCAGATCCCTCTTCGCCCGTCCTCGAACAACATCATCGCCAAGACTCCTCAAATCTTTGATCTTGCTGTGGCCGTTCGACTTGCCGATATCTCCTTTACCATGATACAGGAAGCTGGCCCTAGCCGACCGCTTTCGATGCCATCTTCGACACCAGCGGTGCCTCGAGCGTATCCGAATCTGCAGACGGCTACTCAGGTATGATGTTGCGTATCCTTCCGGAAAGCTCACACTCACAGGCGTATTTGCGAAGCTCAAGAGAACATTATCCTTTCCGAGAGAGTTCCGTCGTACGGCGTCAAGGCAGGAAGACTGCCTCAGAGTCCTTAGGTCCAGTGAGCACGCGCCATTCATGTCATGAAGGGCCTAAACTTATCGCCTTCTCCTAAACTTAGCCTTTCAAAAACCGGATTTCCGGGGACGACAGCGCGAGATCATGGAAGCCGCTGTGAGAGGTGCAGACGTGCTCGTGGTCGCTCCGACGGGGATGGGAAAGAGGTATGCGTGCCAGAGTGTCTATGATGGGTCATAGCTGATCGAATCCATGCTCTTAGTCTTTGCTTCCAAGTACCGGCCGTTGCGGATCATCATGGGATAACTGTTGTGATCTCTCCTCTACTGTGTAGGTTCCTACGCACCAAGTCTCCTTCGTGGCTAACTTGCCTTCTCATAGCGTTGATGAAGAACCAGGTCGACGCCCTGCGAGGGTATGGAGTCAAGGTTCATCTGCTCAGCTCGGAAAGCACCATGGAGGAGCGACAAGAGGTAGGTACGCAGGCAAGAAATGTTGCAATTCTCCCAACCCGTGTCCTGCATCCCAGATCGAAAAGGATCTCGCTTCCGGCCATCCTCTTGCCCGGCTCCTCTACCTGACCCCGGAGGCGTTGTTCTCCCGCCATTTCTTGAAGAGCTTGAAAAAGGTCGTGACGCAGAGGGAGCTCCGAAGACTAGTAATTGATGAGGCGCATTGTATATCAGTGCGTATGTTCGATGAATGGTTGCATGGAAGCTGACGCCGCACAGGAATGGGGTTCTTCATTTCGACCGGTAAGCGACATGCGGGATGCAGATATGGCGCGTACCGATAACGCTGTCTACAGGAGTATCGCAAGTTAGGCTTCTTCAGAGAGACTTTTCCAAACGTTCCAATCATGGTAGGCCGGGTCGGAAGCCCTTGATATCCGCACAAACACTTGTTCTCCTTAGGCATTGACGGCTTCCGCGACTGCCCGGGTGCAGAAAGACATCATGCAGAGCTTGAAGATGGATCCGAAATACCTCTATCGTTGCGTGGAGCCTTTCAACCGGACTAACCTGTACTACGAGGTCAGTATTCGTCCTTGCCGCGCGTCAGCTAAAATGCTAATATCTTTGTGTGTTCAGGTCAGATATCGGCCGGAACCAGACCACGACAGATTGGAAGATGTGAAGGCGTACATACTTGCGCTGCACAAAAGGGCTCCACCAAATACCGAAGATCCTACAAAGCGTACCGTCGTGTCCGGAATCATCTATTGCCGCAGTAAAGCATTGGTGAGCAGCCCCGTAATCGACTCCACGCCTGCCTGACTTCCTGACCGAATATTCAGTGTGATGCCGTAGCGGAGTTCCTCTCCGGAAACGGCATCGAAGCCAGACCGTTTCATAGAGGATTGAAGGGACACACGTTGGACGACACGCTGCAAAAGTGGCTCTCGGGCGGCATCGATTGCGTCGTTGCGACGATCGCTTTTGGAATGGTAAGTAGATGGCGTTCAGGCCTTGCTCAGCACTTATCTCTTTGCACAGGGTATCGACAAGCCCGATGTGCGATATGTTGTGCATTGTGAGTCGCAACCCGGCTACTGTTTGTAACTGCTCATGACCACGCGTTCAGTCGACTTGCCAAAGAGCTTTGAAGGTGAGTTGTCCGCATAAGAACCGTTCACGATAGCCGATATGCGATTAGGCTACTACCAGGAGACGGGTCGGGCAGGAAGGGATGGACGAGTAAGCAATCAGCCAAGCCGAGTTACCAGCTTTGCTCATCACCCACTTGGCAGATCGCCAAGTGTCTATTATACTATTGTGGGCAGTCCTCCGAAAGGCTCAGACAGCCTAGCTCATTCTTATCGCATAGCACGAGAAGACGCCTGGAGACTCCGTCGATTGGTAATGATGGAAGAAGGAAAGAAGAAGAAAGGCAAAGAAAAGGAATCCTCGGACTCAGACGACGATTTGCACAGCGGGCTAGACAGTTTCAAGACGGTATGTCGTTCCCTTCCGTGCTACCTCGAGAGAGCTCATCATATTTCCAGGTACAACACTTTGCCGAGGATACAAAGACTTGTCGGCATATAGCAATATGCCGCTATTTCGGAGAAAAGATTGACGAGCAGGATCCTGCCATCACCCGACTATATTGTCAAAAGATGTGTGATGTAAGCCATCGATAATCAGGTCTCTCCTTTGCTGACAGCTTCCATAGGTATGCGCGAATCCCGAGAAAGTGGCACTTCGTGCGAGTCATTTGACAGAAGATGTAGTCGTTGCATCACAAGTCCCCAAACGCAAAGAGTGTGACCTGGATGCGCTAGCTCCCGTAAACTCCGTCAATTTCTACAACTTGGATGTCCGTCAAGTGCTTGCGCCTACGCCAGAAGTGACATCCAGGAAACAAGTAACAGCGGCCGAGCCTGCACCTCGACCTCCCCCGCCGAACATCTTGCCCATTCCTCAAGTGAATCCATACGCCGCGGCGGTAGCAGCATCTATACCGGCTCGCCGACCCTTTGGCCTATCATCAAACACCAATCGCGCTGCTCCGCCTGCAGAGCGCAAGCAGCCTTCGTATACTATCGTCGAGGATCGACCAGTGAAAGCAACCAAGAAGATCAAGACTGTCGAGGCGAGCCCATACGCTGCATCGCCTTCAATAGCTGGTCGGTAGCTACAACACAAGGAGTCCCGGCCTAGCTGACCATCTTTCTCTAGCAAGTGGAACATTCAAAAAGCCTGCCGCACTCAAGCCTTTCAAGACTCCATTTGCGACCACACAGCCTTCCGGCGCTCAACCGGCTACGACACAGCGTACAAAGACCCGCTTGACCCAGAGCTGTGAGTCTGGCCAGGCGTCCGAAGGGTATTCTTGTCTGACTCGATGCAGCGTCTTTGGAGATGGCATTCAACGAAGGCGATCTTGAAGTGCTAGCACAATGCTCGCAGAAGATTGGCGTAAGCACAGTCATATCCGGAACAACTCGATCTGACAATCCGCCACAGGTCTCGCTTCGCAACGCTGGCTTGAGATCAGTCGTCAAAGCCCTCGGACGAGCTGTGACTCCGGATATCTGGTTACGACTGCTCGGCGCGGCGACTGATAGCAAGCTGAGATCACAGGACAAGTACGTACTTTATCTCCGATAGAGCTCTCGGCTAATAGCGGTCTTCAGAAACAAAGCCATTCTAGTTGCGGCCAAGGACTCGGAATATGGTGTGTTGCATCTGTCGATGTTGAGTGGGTGCTCATGTCGCGTCTCAGATATCCTTTGCATGTCGGTCACTCCCGACGGATACAGTAAGCGACTGCGCTTTACTTTTCGGAAAGAAACTGATATCGTATGCAGGCGCACGAACAGAGGAACTCGTATCCGCCATCGATAGTCCTTCGGCCTGGAATGCTCTCCTGACACGTCAAGAGTCTTTCGACGATGCTGAAGACGACGAGTTCATTGCACTTCGAGCGTTGAAGAAGAACATACTGGCATACTGCAACAAGACGGCGAAGCGGTCAAGCTAGAGGGGGGATTCGGGCGATGGTCTGACTTGTCGGAGAAGCGAGATGTGCTCGAGATAGTGTGGAGATTCCTAGATATTACCGTGTCTCCCAACAAACATGCTCGACCGTGCAACATATTTTGATCCGCCACAAAGACGAGAAACCAGGATAAGAGGAAGGAGTTCGCTAACCCCGGCTCCTGCGCGAAAGCGAAGTAAAACGACTGTCTGCCGCCGTGTCTCCAGCTTAGACCAACCGCAAATAGCTTGACACACAGTCACCGCTCCTGTACGGACTCGCTATATCGTTCAAACTGGTCTTGAAAGCTGTGACGTCCTCGGCCATATGCTCTCGAGAAACGCCAACTTGCCAGGTGACAGACAGTCCTCGCGATCGCTAAGCGCACGCTTTCATTTGGCATCCGCGTCTCCAAGCGGGGACTCACCGACGAGGACGACTCGAGCTTTTGATAGGACGACCACCCCATCCCACCTGTCTCCCTCAACGCATCTCATATCAACTGCCAAAATGTCTATCGAAGACCTTTCTATCCAGGATACCGCCGCCCAGTCGCTCGAGTTGAGCAGGAACGAGAAGAAGGCCCGAAAGCAGCTGGAAGGGCTCGGCTTGAAGAAGGTCGAGGGTATCGAGCGAGTCGTCATCAAGAGGCCCCGAGGTGTACGTCCCTGCGGAACGCCATGCGGAGGAAATACCTTCTGAACCCCCCTACAGGTCCTCCTCGTCGTTGCCAAGCCCGAAGTTTACCGAGCTCCGGGTTCGGACACCTACATTGTCTTCGGTGAAGCCAAGGTGCGTTCTCATCCCGCCCTTCCATCGCACTCAGCGCTCATCTCTCCATGCAGCCCGAGGACAACGCCGCCCAGCTCGCTGCCCAGCAGCAGGTCGCCGCCTCCCAGCAGGCCGCCCAGGCCTCGATGGCCGCTGGTGGATTCGAGAACAACGGAGCCCCCAAGTCGCTCGAGGACCTTCTCGCCGAGGATGAGTACGTTTGATACAGCAGTTGCTCTCCGGTCTTCTTACCAGCCTCTTTCCTACAGCTCTCCCGAGTCGGACGACAAGAAGTCCGCCGCGCCCGCCAATGCCGCCGAGCCGGACGCCGAAAACGTCAAACTCGTCATGGCCCAGGCAGAGTGTTCCGAGGAGAAGGCCGTCGAGGCATTGAAGAAGGCGGATGGAGATTTGATCACTGCTAGTACGTTGTTCTGAAACTTCACCTTAACGTCAATTTACGTGACTGCCAATCTGTTCCGCTTGCTCAGTCATGCACGCACAATCGTAAATGAAAAGCCATGATACGCGCATCTTGCTGTACTAAGCAGGGGATTTGTAGCACGTAGACGTGCATATATCTTGCAGCACAAGTCAATAGGCATATCAGTTGACATAACAAAACACCTCGAAGGTCTTACCACCCAAAGCGGGAGATTGTAAAGGGTCATTAGACCTCAAACTCTGACATGCAGACCATTATCGAGAGAACAGCGTCTATAGCGGTTCATAGCAGCCTGCCCATGGCCAGGTCCATGCTTCCCAAAATTTGTTTGCCTAGACGAGTCGTCGGCTGTTCATCTACGGCGCTTTCCGGCAGTTGTAACAAAACCGTGCATCGGTTGTATAGGGTCTGGTTCACGGCAGCGCTCCTGATGGCACCCTCACGATAAGTCGATATATCGTATACTACATTGAATACTTCGTTACGGGTGGAGTACATGCAAGGGCGCTCTTCAGGCGGATGAAACGACAAGACAACGAGCGTCCTGCCGGTCAGACACGGTAATATTGTCTAGTGGCAGTTTCTTTTTATGAAACTGAGAGGCCGGATAAGTGTCGGCTCACGCAAGTCACAGTCTGTCACTCACGATTCATCGGCTCGGCTCCTCCCTGAGTGGTCTTTTCCTTGGCACGACTAGCATAGTACCGGACATCGGCATCGCTGTCCTCCATCATCTTATCCAAAGCGGGTAATATGTCATTCTCGATGATGGCCTGGCCTTCGGCGTCGCCGGCGACGACAGCGGCAATCGTCTCGAGCGCTTTGGCGACGTTGAATCGAATGTTGGGGATATCGTCGTTTGTCAGACGGAGAGCCGTGCCGAGGACGTCGCTCTCGCGGAGAACGGGCGTATTGAGCGAGGGTGCGATGGCCTGGACAGCGCGTTAGCGAAAAGCAATACAGCTAACGCCGCGACTCACGGTAATAGCAAACACGGTCGTCATTCGGTAGAGATAGTTTGGATGTTTGCCCATTTCGACAATCTGGGGCAGGATCGTCTGCTTGGCCCAATCGACGCCAAACACGTCCGCTAGCTTCTTCAAGTTGTGCACGGCGGCCTCCCGGATGCTGAAGACGCTGTCGCCGAGCCAAGTCATACACAGGCTGCCGAGCTTTTCATCAAAGAACTGCACGCCGAGCTGGGTTGCGAGCAAGGGAATGTACTCGATGATGGCCTGTCGGACTCGCCATTGCTTGTCTTCCGCGAGTTCCATGATCGCCGGCAAGAGAGCGGCTGATAGCTCTTCGATGCCGATCACTTCATTGACCATGTCGAGTTTACCGATCAGATGAAGTCGGACTTCACTAAACTCGTCCTTCAACAGGTGAAGGAACAGCGGCAACAAGTGTTCTTTGGTCGCCTGCTTGCCGAGCAGAGGCGCGAGACCAGTTATCTGCTTGGCTAGAGCGGAACGGACGTGCTGGGATCCGTCGGTCGTCATGTTCTTGACGCAGGGCAAAATTCGTGCGAGGATGACATCCTTGTCAACGAGTTTTGAGAAGCCTAAGACACAACTTCAGCTGCCGATTGCGCTGTCGAGCTCCACCACTCACCTGGAACCTGGCCAGCGGCGGCGGTTCGTACTTCGGCTTCATTGTCACCCAACAGCTCGGTAAACGCCTTGACGAGCTCTTCTCTGACAATGTCCTCCCCAACAGCGGACGCAAGCTAGAAGCACCGTCAGATCCTCGCCTCCTCGCCCCACCCCGCGCACATACCTCGACAAAGTGATCAGCCAGCATATACCTCACCCGCCAGCCCTTGTCCGTATACGCAGACGTCAACTGCGTGTTCAGCTCCGACTTGACTTCTTGCGGTGGGAGCTGCTCGGCGATGGCGATAAGGTCCGGAATCGTCAGCAGTCGAACGGAATCCTGGTCGTCGGCCGCGAGCTTTTTGTATAGCGGGACAATCTCGCTGAGCAGGGTCTGCTTGTCGTTGGCAAAGCATTTGGCGAATGGCTGCAACTAGCGCGTGAGCTGTCTCCCCTTCCACACAGGTTGATGAACTTACCCCGAGGGCCTTGGCGGCAGCTCTCCTCACCATCGGCGTATCATCGTGGCACAGGTCTGCAAACATTTTCCTCATTTCGCTCTGTGCCGCGGCTGATGCCTTGGGGTATGCAGTAGCATACAAGGCGGACGCCGATGTACGCGATGTGAACCAGTCGCCCTGGGAGAGACGCTTAAGCAGGGGGATGAAGTGCGTGTCGATGTCGGATTGGGAGAGCAAGACGACCATCTTGTTGATTGATTCTGCAGCCTAGAGGAATCTCACATGAGCAGATGCGGAAGAGACGTCTATCCGTACCTACCTTTTCTCTCACCAACGTCTCTTCCACCGCAGCCAGATTCTCCAGAGGTCCCATCACCAGATACGCATACTCGGGCCCACCGACGTAATCCGCGAATTCGCCCAACTCCTCGGCAAGCACGAGCAACACTTCATCCTCGTCATCCAACTGATCCTGGAGGAATACAATCAACTCGTCCCGTGTTCGCTGGGGACCGAGGGCGAGCGCGATGGTACTCAATCGCCGGATGGATGCCAGTCGAAGGTGAACGTCGTCGGATTTGAGTTCGTCCATGAGCAGGTGGATAGGGTACATATCGGGCCCGGCACCTGCTGGTGATACGTCCATGTCAGACATGATGGTGTAGCTCTATGAGATCAGCCGGATCGAGCAGGAAAGTGGTGAAAGGATCCGATAAGATGATCCGCTGTGTATTCGTGGGTTGTTTTCGCTTCTCCGCTTCGAGGTCCAAGATCGACGCAATGTCCGCACCGTAAGTAATGAGCCGAAGCGAGAGATGGAGTAACGAGTCGAGAAAGGTCACAAGCAGTTGATACGAATGCAGTCGACTCGACGGCAGATGGCTTACTTAGATTGCGGCAGTGGGATTGCTTGCGCGATCAATGAATGGGCCGCTCCATGGCGCGTTTGTGACGAAAACTTTACACGTCATTGATGGAATGGGAACTCGGCGAAGGTCAACCGCTAGGATAGCCAGTTTCAAGTTTGGATATATGGCCTGGTATGCTCCCTCCTTTGTGCATATCGGACGTACGAAATAATAACACTCCCGCAATCAATCATATGATCGTTGCTCGAGGCATCTGCAGTCTCGACGCGATGAGCATATTGCTGAAGCCAAGAGCGAATCGTGAGTCACAGCAAAGGGATTCGTGCCTAGGCTGCTCATAGCGATTCCTGCCGCTGCAGCGTATGCTCAAACACAACCTTCCGAAGAGTCAACCGTCAAGACACGCTCTACAATTCATGCCATTATTTCTACCGGAAATGTACAATTGGTTCAGATGCACCGTTTAGTAGATCATAGATGACATGTCTGGAGGAAGGGAAAAGTCAGCATATACCCGGTCACACTCGCGGCCGCGACGACGTACCAGCCCGGATTCGGTTGTAATCCAAAAGACCCTCAACCTGTCCGACGGCAGCGATAGCAATATCCTTATCCCACAGGTAAGTCTTGGCGCATCGCTGGATATCGGCGACGGTGATCGAGTTGATGGCACGTTCGATTTCTCGCGGCGTGAATCGCTTTCCGGTGGTAACCATTTGACG
>JAMALG010000146.1:0-18238 GCA_023628115.1 Naganishia sp. PT2105A-2 | reverse complement strand
CAGGATCATCTGTTGGAGAGCTCCGAGGGGGGCGAGTTGGCCTCGGGCAAGGGCTGATAGGAATCAGTCCTCTTACATATAGCACGGATATAGCCATAGGTTTTGAGGATACACTGAATGGTTTCTAGGGCTGATGTCACCGACGAGTGTTGGATGGGATGAGGCCTTCCAGGACAAGACAGGAATGGTGACTAAGCAGAAGGATGAATGTGAGGTTGAACCACTGAGCTATAATCAAAATCACGTGATTATAGCGATTGACATATGAACTTGCTCTGAAGAGCAGAACGGATTACAACGGGGGTGTGGTGGGGGGAAATCGAGTCCAGAGGCTCGCTATATATGCAAGTGCCTTGCTTATTGCCTTGCTAAACACCTTCACATAGGTTACTCTTATCATTCATGTTGTACAAATCAGTTGTCAGTTCAATCCTCAGTAGGGTCTCTTATTTCCCTTCTGTTGTAACCAAGTAGCCCGCCTACTTGGACTTGTGATGGTATCGTGACTGTCTTGACCTTTCTCTTTGTACAACGCGAGCCCGCTTATTTCTGGTTCGTACACGATGGAGACATAAGCTATATCCTTTGTACCTATTCTTAGTCACAAGTGACATAGGCTATGTCGTGGACATAGAGTATGTTCCCCGGATCCAAAGATGACCAAGCAAGTGACATAAGCTATGTCCTCCTCATGGATCGCCTTGAGAGGCTCGCCACTCTCATGCAAGGTATTCGTCTATATAAGGAGAGCTAAGTTGTACTACATTTTGCCACATGTCTATTGAATCACGCTTGATCTCACCTAATCGGTGGCAAGAGTCACCCTCCTCCCCTTCTTAGTTGATTACGAAGCATAATCCCCTTTGACTGGCCCTACTCGAGCCTAATACTGTAGTCAGTCGCACCATAACCATAGCGCTACATACTACAACGTATTCAGGTCTGTTAAAATATATTTTCATCGGTTGCTAGGGGCGCATCGTCCTCGATCGCTCGACCAAAAGTCGTGACGAACGATCAAACAGGTGGAGGCTAACCATTCGGGGTCAGCCGACCATGGACTTACCGGATCAACCGTGTAAGCCGACAGGGAAGAGGTCAGCTACGACAGGTGATGCAAATATGCTGGAGCTGACAGCTGATGCTGACCAGTCTCATTCATGACAGCTGACGTCTTTGATCAGGGACAGCTGAGCCGATGTCTGCTTGGGGTTCCTCCGAACGTGGCGGATCAATCGTTCCTCATCCTCAGGGCTCAAGATATGCTCATTGCCGGAGTTCCTGGGCGGCTTGACGGTGCCAGTCCTCTCACGGTGTTCAATGCTGCCCTGAATTATCGACTAGGGTCGCTTATACCTTTGTGACAGATCGCTCACAGTCATTCCATGCTTATATCTGCCGTACATCTCACCCTTCTTGGTAGGGGAGATCATGTGATTTTGATGCGGCATCCTGACTGCACCATGAAGCACATAACAGCAGGGTATAGGAGAGTGCATGCATGATACAATCTAGATGAACAGCTGCACTGGCCTCCGATCGCGACCGAAAAAGCGGGATGCGGAAGCTGAACTTTCGGGCCGTACGAAACTCGATGACGCACCCTTGTATGGTCGCAACCTTTGATGTACAAGTGCAAGAACACCCTATACATGACTTCTCCGCACACCTCGAGGAATGATGCATACTGGTACTCGCCGAATGAGCTCTTGATGTGGAAACTCTCGCGAGAAACCACATTCACTCCGCAATAAAATCTGCCGGATATCACAAGTGCCGTGAATTTTTATCTATAACACTCCCTCTCGACCGGTACTTATCACTTGCTGCTTCTCCATTCAAAACGCTGTGACTTCACGTCACTCCATCAACCCCTGCCCCTTGATATGCTTGGCGTGGATCGGTCCCGGCAATCCTTTTGCCAAGATGTCGGCAACGTGTTCGTGCGTCCGAATGTAGTGAATTTGGAGCATGCCCCGCTGAACAGCCTTTCGAATGTAGCGAGTGCGAACGTCGACGTACTTGATGTGTCGGTGGTGACCGACTTGTTAATCAACGTGAATAATTCCTGGTTGTCGCTGTCGCAGACAAGTAGTTAGTTCTGCAAGAGCAAGAGTATACCGTCGTTGTATCAGGGATCCAGCACAAACGATGTACACTTATTACTTCAAGACAGGATCTTGCAATACCGGAAGTGGAAGACAAGGGTAGCTAGTCCTGAGAAAGTCTTGCACTCAAGGTAGCTTTGTATTCAAAAGGAATTCAAAGGGTAAATCAGAATGCATGAGAGCTATTACAAGTGGTCGAGAACCCAGCTATATATAGGTATCCTAGCTGTTCAGGAACCTAGCTTCGTTGACTCATACTTCGGCGAAGCATGTGAAGCCGAAGTACGACAAGCGAATTATAAGAAGTGGCAGTCAGGCGCTTCGTCCGTGCTAGCTTCGGCGAAGCGTGGAGAGACAAAGTATGGGAAGTCAAGACAAGGAGACAGAGCACTCGCTTACTCAGCCATGCTGAAGTGTTGGCGAAGTGATAGTACTGTCATGACTAGAACATACAACAGATGGACAACGGGCGCTGATGAGCTCCGTCTGTCGGCGATCGAACGCTGAACCGAATGAGCGGAGGAATAAGTGGCAATATGCACTACCTTCCTTTACCTGGATCGCTTGCCTATCACTACACCATCATACCTGGGCCCTCTAGTCACGAAATTCGGGGTACATCTGGATCGCTGGGATTCAATGTGGCTACTCAAGTGGGACATTCGAAAGGGAGCGACTTCAGCACTGGAGCTGGATTCCTGACAGTGGCGAGCTTCCCCACGCATAGCCTTCGCCCATTACCGATGTCGCCCTGCTCGGAAATGACCAGGCAGCATGGGGAATGGCCATATGCCTATCGACACAGACGCGGTCTCAGATAGGCCTTCGTTCAAGATGCCAGCAACGCCCCCTGTACGAATCCTTGTGGCTCACCTCTCGTCCGTTGACATGTCGTTGTAACTTAATAGTGATTTGAGACACGTTCGCGCCGTTGATTATCGTGCGGTAACCAACTTAAGTTCAGCGCGCCTAGTATCCTTTTGTCGTCTCGCTCGTGCGGTGGCAAGGACTATTGCGGATGACCCCTCATTCTGTTACGACTTTTGTTCTATCTTGAGCTTATTCATCATGCAGTAGGCCTTCGAAAGGTTTGGCATGACGTTTGCCGAGGTCTTTCTTCGAATAGAGCAGCCAAAAGGTGGCCTGAATGATTATCTACATCGATAACGCCATAGCGGGCGAAGAAAGGGACGGCACTCGCCAAGGTGCCTCCCGCTGAAACGCGGCACGTGACCCGCCAAGAGTCCCCCTGGTCCCGCTTTCGGGCGACGGACTAGTCAACTCTGTCGAAATTGTTGAGCAGCGGATGGTGGATCCGTGAGCGTTCCCTTATTGTCACACACCATAGCCATGACAGACACCCGAAAGATCCGGTCCTCGACGGACCTGCTCATGAAACAGCCCACAGCGCCCGGCACCAACACCGTCCTCCCTATCCCGGGCCAACGGAACGTCCTCGTCACCTCGGCGCTTCCCTACGTCAACAATGTCCCCCATCTCGGCAATATTATCGGCAGTACCCTCTCCGCCGACGTCTACGCCCGATACTCGCGGACGCGCAATATTCCGACGCTTTACATTTGCGGAACAGATGAATACGGAACAGCAACGGAGACAAAAGCGCTCGAGGAGGGTGTGACCCCGCGTGAGCTTTGCGACAAGTTTCATCGGCTGCACGCAGAGACGTACGAGTGGTTCGAGATTGGTTTTGATCATTTCGGGCGGACGAGTACGGAGCGACAGACGGAGCTGGTGCAGCAGATCTACAAGAACATCCACAAGAATGGACTGTTTACGCAGGAGACGAGCGATCAGACGTTTTGCGTGGACGAGCAGAGGTGTGTGTATTCCCCTCCGTGACGACCCTTTACTCATTTCATCCTTTCCAGATTCCTCGCGGATCGTTTCGTAGAGGGAACATGTCCCCGATGCGGCTACGACGTACGTCCTTTCCCCTCCTTTCACCTCTCCAAGCTAACCCTTTCCGATCCTAGGACGCCCGTGGCGACCAATGTGACCAATGCGCCGGCACCTTCTCCTCCCCAACCGAACTCCTCAACCCGCGCTGCAAACGCAACAAATCCCACACCCTGACCACCAAACCCTCCACGCACTCCTGCCTCCGCCTCGATGCGCTTCAACCGCGGCTCGAAGCATGGCTCCAAGAAGCCCGAACCAAGGGCAAATGGGCGAGCAATGCTGTGATTTTGGCGGATGGGACGATCATCGAGCCTAGGATGAAGGGCGGGTTGAGGCCGACGGCGGTGACGCGGGACTTGAGTTGGGGTGTGCCGGTGCCGCCGGTGGGCGATGCAGAGGAGGATGAGGCGATGAAGGGCAAGGTCATGTGTGAGTCTCGCTGGTGCTCACACGACTCGGACGATATCGCTAACGCCGATTATTCACAGACGTCTGGGTAAGCGATCTCCCATGTATTTCCCCTCTGCGAAACCCCTATCTAATCCCTTGACAGCTGGACGCACCCATCGGCTACCCCTCCATCACGGCAAACTACACTCCGGACTGGGAGAAATGGTGGAGGAACCCGGACGACGTGGAACTTTACCAGTTCATGGGCAAGGACAGTGAGTTGCGAATGCGTGCCGATTGTGTGATATCCGGCTGACATGGGCCAGACGTCTACTTCCACACGGTGCTTTTCCCTGCTGTACAGATGGCCGATGGCGAGAAGTGGACGATGCTGCATGACATCTCGGCAACGCGTACGTCCACGATGATATATGCTTCCGAGATATACTGACCTCCTGCTCAGAATACCTGAACTATGAAAACGGCAAGTTCAGCAAGAGTCGAAACGTCGGGTACGCTCTTTGTTCTCATCTATCCATCGCTGGAGATTACTGATAACCCATCGCAGCGTGTTCGGTACCTCGGCCAAGGAGACGAATCAATCACCCTCGGTCTGGCGATACTACCTCCTCATGAACCGTCCGGAAACCTCCGACTCGGTCTTTACCTGGAACGAGTTCATCGCGCGAAACAACGGCGAATTGCTCAACAATCTCGGCAACTTTGTCAACCGAGTGAGTACCGAATACAGTAAGAGGCGAGATATGCTGATCTCTTTCGCAGATTCTGAAATTCATTGCGGCGCGATACGACTCGATCGTTCCCGGCTCTGAAGACGCCGTCAGAGAGCCCCGCATCAACTCCTCTTCCGACGCCACCGAGGAAGAAAAGATTGACGCATCCTTCATCAATGACATCAACGAACTGCTCGACACCTACCGCGCCAACATGGACTCCACCAAGCTGCGCGGGGGTCTCACAACCGCCATGGCCATCTCGGCACGAGGAAACCAGTACCTCTCGGACAACACGCTCGACAACGCGCTCTTTGCCAACAAGCCCGAACGATGCGCCCACGTTGTGCTCAACGCCGTCAACTTGATCTACCTCATCTCGGTCGTCTTCCACCCCTTCATGCCCGGAACGACAGCGTCCATCCTCTCTCAGCTGAACGCGCCAGCACGTACACTGCCCGAGAAGTTCACGATCGACATCCTGCCCGGACACAAGGTTAACAAGGCCGAACACCTGTTCAAGCGAATCGACCCCAAGATGGAGCACGAGTGGCGCTCCAAGTTCGGCGGCGAGACCACGCAGAATCCGGGACCCGTCGACGTGGCCGGATCGGCTGCGGGCGCTGGCACGGCCGTCGACCCGGCTGCACAGGCAAAGCAAGCAGGAAAGTCCAAGTCTCAAATCGAAAAGGAAAAGAAGAAGCGGGCCAAGGAGGAAGCTGCCGCGCTCGAAAAGGCGTTGGCCGAGCTAAAAACGCCCGAGTTAGCGGAACTCGAAGACAAGATCAAGGTCCAAGGAGCTGTTGTCAAGGAGATGAAGACGGGTAAGAAGGAGGGCGATGTTGACGCGGAGATCGCCGAACTGCTCAGGATGAAGGCTGAATTCAACGACATGATCAAGGCATTGAAGGCTAGCAAGTTGTCGCAATAGACGCAAAGGAAAGACTATGCATCATGTATAGATAGCAACATTACGTGTTTGTTTGGGCGGATGTACAATAGAGGATTATGAGGCATTATGGCGAAGACACATCTATGGCATCATTGCGCTTCAAGCAAATTGTTCAAAAAATCCGAGTCTTCGTGTACGAGGGCGGCTCTGATGGCCTTGGGCGCATGTCGGTCGCATGTATCGAGAGCCGGCAGGTGGACCTTGGTCGTGTCTGGTGAGAGTTCGCTCTCGCGTGCACGTTGTCTCGTCCATTCTTCCCATTCGTCGACGCTGGAGCGAGTTCGAGACTCCATCGACATACGGCCTTCCAGCTGAGGGCTAGCAGACGCGGCCAGCATGCGCTGGAGCGGTCCAAATCTGGCCAGTTGTCGCAGTGTGGAGCGTTGGGAGTGGTCACTGTTCATCATTCCGCGAATGACGGCGAAGAGTTCAAGGCTGACGTTCCCGATCTTGGCGGGAGAGTCTGAAGCAAGCGTGCAGCCGGAAGATACCGATGCGGCGAGGGTAGCGAGACCTTCATGGTCGGTGCTGAGGGGACCATAGTGTTCTTCCAGGTCGGAAAAGTCATCGTTGCGGAGTTTTTGCCAGGCTTCGCCGTCTGGTCGCGATATGTCAGTACGGTAAAATAAGGAAGAGTCTCGCACTTACTGGAAGGGAGGACGATGTTGAAGGCCACTTCCAACATGGTGGCGCCAAGGCTGAAGACATCGCAAAAGGTGCCGTACACTCCCTTAAGCATTTCGGGGCTCAAGTACTCGCGATCGCCTTCTCGAACATTGACGTTGCCTTCGGGAACCACTGGACAGCCATCAGAGTTCAACGATGTCAATCGGATCGAGAGCCCAAAGTCGCTGATTTGAAGTGCTCCGCTTTGATTGATGAGGATGTTGGCTGGTTTCAAGTCGAGGTGGAGTATGCCAAGAGAGTGAATATGACGCAACCCCTGCAAAGCCAAGTAAGTATAATGAGGGGACTCTTCGACCAAGATACTCACCTCCGTAAGCTCGTGCAAGACTTTCCAACAACGCCCTTCATCTAGACCTCCTTCATCACTGATGGTCTGTAGGTATGTCGCAAAGTCACCGCATTCGGCCAGGGCCGTCCGAATATGCAGTTGGCTCTTTTCCTCCCATGCTTCCTGGAACTGAAGTACGTTTGGATGTGACGCGGCAGCAAGTGTGCTCAAGATGGCGACTTCCTCGAGTTGTCTTTTTCTGCATGAGACACATCAGCGCAGGAAAACGGATTTGGCAGCGCTCGACTAACCTGTCTTTCTCGCCGATATACGGTTTGCCACGTTTCACCGCCCAGACATTACCGTTGCGCTTCTCCCTGACCTTCCACACGGTGCTAAACTCCCCCACGCCGATAGGTCCAAGCAAGACAAAGTCGCGTTCGAATCGAGAATCAGCACCTCCTATGCTGGAAATGGAGACCCGTCTCGCCGTCTTTGTCATGTTCTTTCCGTCACCGGGAACGAGGAGACCCGTTCCACGCATGTTGGCTTGCTGTTCTCCAAGCTTGTACGCAGCTGATAGCAAGGGATTGGAGACTCGGGCGAGCGCTCGATGTTTTGGCAGTCGGGATAGGAGTCCACCCTTCTTGAGAGGCGACGTAGGGGAGTTAGCGACGTCTACTTTCGACATGTTGGCTGACGGCGCAAAGGGATAGTGACGAGCGCCTGCGGCGGGCGGCGAAGGCGTGATGGTGGAGAAGTCGAGTTTGATCACTGCAGGAATAAATTGTCAGCCCAGACCGCTTTGCAATACGCCGGACTTACCTGCTCGATCGTCATTCCTCGTCGGCGTTAACGGCTCATCTTCGTCCATCGGCACCGTGGTCTGACGCGACCAGGATCCGTTACTCCAGTTACCGCTGTTCGTTCTTGCCCACATGGCGCTGCCCTTTCGACGCAACCCGCGGCCGCTCGCTAGAGGGAATTTGCCAGAGTTGCCACTGATGGTGCCGTTGGAATCGACGGCGGGCAGCGATTGGTCGTCTCGAGGACTCGGAGATTCTCGCTCCGGTGAATGATTGGTGCAGATGCCCATGCTGGTAGGTACGAGAGGCGCAGAGCCGGCGCTCTTGGTGAACATTAATGGCCTCAAGCGAGGTTTGAGGTTACTGCTGGGAAGACTGGGAGCAACGAATGGATGACCCTTGATTGGTGTATCGGGCGTGCGCACATCAGGCGAATTTGGAAGGAAACTGGCGCCACGAACTTTGCCCAGAGAATTGGGCAGAGAATTGGTCGAGTCGACGACAGAGATCGGTCCACTGTGATCCGAGCCGAATCGCTTGCTGCTGAATCCGCTACCCTTCTTGATCAGGCCCGTGCTCATGAACGCCGCCGGACTGGGTCGCTCGCTGTCGAACACATGTACTGGCGTTCCGATGCTCTGAATGTTGCTGGTTGTGTGGCTCGGCAGCGCAGGCAACTCTGGCGATTCCTTTGGGCTGCCTTTGGCGGGCGCGGTCGTTCTTCTAGCGATGGGTGGTCGATTCGTCGATGCCTGCAATTCCCGCAAGAACGAATTACACCTCGAGTTGGTCGAATCCGAGGACGCTTCGAACGGTGATGGCGGATCATCCGGTCCATTCATCTGCGGACTGAAAGTCGAGCGGCAAGGCGGCGGCGTGAACTGGGATCGAAACTCGAGGAGCGGACTCGCCTTGCGACCGACAGCCTTGATCGAGCTGAACGAAAGCTTGGAGCTCGCGCGTCTGCCGTGCGGCTCCTCCTCGGGCGTCTTGCTGTTCATCGTGTATAGGACACCAGAGCATACCGAACCCGTCGACGACAGCTTTCGCTGACGTTCCTCCCCATCAATTGATCCCGAGGCGAGTGATTTCAACGTTGGCACGGCCGACGAGCTGTGGCTTTTGAACTTGAAGCAAGCCGTACCGGGCGAAGGCGTCGGCGAGGCGGAAAGAACGGCATTCCTGTCCGTCCCATCGTGCACTTGAACGATCATGTCACGCTTTCCTCGTTTGCCATGCTGCAAAGGCGAGTACGCCTCGTCCCCTGCGAAAATCCCCAACCCAATCGTCTCCTGTGCACGCGCATGCGGTGCGAGAATCCGCTTGATCCCGTTCCATGGCGTCGGACTCGGCGGAATCCCGTTCCCGCTGCTGTCCGTCGTCGTTGTCGTGACCGTCTCGTCCGAAGGAAACGAAGGCAATTCCGGAGGATGCGATGTTGCTGGATGCGGCGGCGAAACCTCTACAACATCCTCCTGCGCCTGAATCCGCGGAAACGCCACGCTCGACACCTCCTCGGCGCGCTGCATCGTATCCATCGCCCATTCCCTGATCCGCCTCTTGACAGAACTCGGCACACCGTCGCTTCCGCCTTCCTCGTCCGCTTGCTCTTCCTCGATCGAATCCTCATTGACACGCGCAGCAGTATCGCCGAATGGCACGGGACCCGACGGACGTTCGATCCTTCGTGTTTCAGGCGAGACCAACCCACCGACGAATCGTGCGCCGAAAGGCGACGCCAGCACCGCGCGTCCCTCGCCCATCATCCTTTGCGGTCCCTTGCCCACATACGCACACGGACTCTTGAGCGCTTCTCGTGCGCCCAAGGCGCGCTGGGCACGCGATGCACCGCCGCTTGACAGACGCAACGCACGAGGCTGCGCGACGTACCGACGACTTGGCAGGCCGGACGAGGAGGGCGCGTTGAGCGGTGTGGCACCGTGAAGACTCGTATGCTGGAATGTCGGCGAGAGAGGGGAGATGGCTTCCCGCGCTGGCGAGATTGGCGAGAACGAGTTTGAGTGCGCGTGATGTAGCGCCGGTAGGCCTGTTCCGGGCGTACGGTTCGGGATCAAGGTTGTGCCGAGGCGTGATTTCTTGATGTCCGGTGATGCGGATGGCGAGGGATTCGGATGACGGCTTCCGTCCGATTTGCGTGAGACCTTGGGGGACGTGGAGAGACGGCGTTTCGTCATGTAAAAGTTGGACAAGCGTTGCGATAGCTGTTCATCATTAGCGTCATTCCTGATCTCGCACGACCACGCGCGATGACTCACCTTTGGAATCTCATTCTCCTCTTCCTCGACCGTCATCCCCAACAAGCTACCAGCCCTCTCCCTCGCTCGCCGTCCTTCCTCCCGCTCCCTCCCCGTCCATCCGGGACTCTTCCACGGACTCTCCAATCCCGACGCACGATTATCCGAGGACAACCCGCGCCTCCCTAGACCTGCTGGTTCTTCTTCTTGTAGATGCCACGGGAACGGTTTCGGAACAACGGTATGTTTTGGTGCTGGTCCCAAAGGCGAGTACACGGACGACGCGTCCGGATCCGCGACGAGGTCTTCTGTGGGGAAGAGAAATCCGTCGTTGGACCGCGCCGAGAGCTGCCGGTGCATTCGTGGCGCCGGCGATAGTCCCGGATCCTTTCCATCCGCAGAAGCCGGAGCGAGTAGCATCAACTGATCGTTCTCATCCACCATCACGGCACGCCTCGTTCCCGAACCCTTCGATGTCCCCTGCTGTGCCCTCGTTCCCATTCCTCCCTGTCCGGCATACCAATGACTCCCAATCACCGATCCATACGACGAAGCCGATGACGACGACGGCTCGCACGCTGAGGATGCCGTCGTCGACCCACGCTGTCGCGCATCCAACGCGGGGTTGACCGGTCTCGGGATCCGATCGATGGATAGCGGTGTGCCGGAGGGCGCGTAGGGAAAGGTCATTCCGAGGTGCGAGACTTGTTTGGGGCTTGTTGCGTATGCGTTGCGGTTGTCGGGACGTGGACGACGGGGAGCATTGCGGTTGAGATCGAGGGGTGAGAGTGGCGAGAGAGGTGACGAGTCCATTGTAGTGGATGATTTCTTTTCGCGATTTTCGCTGCTTTCTTTCGGCGATTTCCCACGAATGTTCAGTGAGTGGCCATGCTGGTGCGAAGCCCGACGACTCTCTGCCACTACTGCAAGATTCAAGCAAACGATATAGTATGTTGGATGAGCGATAGAGTAAGGACCAAGTGCGTGTTGTTGTTTGTTTTGTTTACATCTCGAGATGGATCGTTGCCTCGTGGCGATCGCGTGGCCTCGCCGGGCGCCGAAGAAGGCGGGCGCGCGCGGGGACGTGACTCCATGTGTGAGATCCAAGTTCTGGCACCTGTTCAAGGGTCCATACTCGACGGTAATCCGGCACCGGACCAAAGACAAGTAGGTTTTCAAGACAGAGAACATCTGTTGCAGATAGCGCACCACACAGTTTATGAGCGTACAAGAGCCTATCTGATTGTCGTAAAAACTCCGTCGCGTTTTCGCACTCTGTCGCATACCCTCGCTCCTCCAACACTCACGTTCACGTATCTGTTCAGGAATGCTCCAAGTAAGCGCTCAAAGAAGGATACAACGACCAGCATCACGACATCAGCGCCTCCGCCCACTTTGGCCCCTCCTGTACATTCCACTGCCAAAACATGAACCCGCCGTTCCACCCCTTTGCCCGCCCTTGCTTCAGACAACCGCTGAACACTTCGGGCGTCATGTACCCGTTATTGGCATCTCCAGCGCTACGCGCCGGCTTGCCAATGACGATCTGTTCGGGCTTGACCTTGAGGAGCGTTTGGAGCTCGGTGACGGTTGTGCCGGCGTTGGAATCGCCAAAGATGTGGGGGCACTCGGTGTATTGGTTCGCGCCTTGGTTGTAGTATTGAATCTGCAGCAAACATCGGACTCGTCAACCACCGAGAAGCGACGAAAGCCGTGTGACTTACGTTATAGAAATCGATGCTCGTGCCCACCTCCTCGTGAACCCTTCGGTACCCTTTAGCCCATCGATCCGTCGTGTCAAACCAAGGTGCTTGAGGCGCATGGCTGATCAGATACTGCGGAGAAGGAAGCGCTACTCGTAAGGCAGTCTGGAGCTCTGTGTTGTATCCTTCAGCGAAAATCAGATGACGGGCATAAACGATGTACGTACCAATCACCCAGTTCAGGGACGCCTCCGTTGGGACATCCTCAAAATCCACGTCGACGCCGTCCAGGTCGTAGTCTTTCACAAACTTGGCAAGAGCGGCGGCCACCTCGGCCGCTTTGCCATTCTTGGCGACCTCGGAATCTAGACAGCGCCTCAAAAGCTTAGCAAACATATCAGACCTTGATAGCGCGCGGTGCTTACCCGTTGCCCCAAAGGCCGACACCATCACCGACACACCCGCCGCCTTGTACTCCGCCTTGAGCTTTTTCCTCGTCTCTGCAGAATACTCGCTCCAGATTTGCGCCTTGTCAATCGGACCCATCGTGCCCGCGCCGGGTTTTCCTTCAGGACGGGTTACCATGAAGAATGACAACATTAGGCGGTTGTAGCCTTTCAAGTTGGCGGGCAAGGGAAGCGGATCGGGATCCTCGGTGCCGAGGACGTTCCAGTCAAGGTACGTGACGCGGTGCTTCATGACCTCGGCTTCGGGGCTAATCTTCCAGTTGAGGGTTAGTGGAGCAGAGGCGGGTGCCCTGACGGATTCGCCGACAGTAGGAGCTCCGCTTGGGCGTTCAGGCTCGACGGGCGGCAGGGGAATCTCGGTCGTGGCTGGTATCTCTGATGTATTAGTCTCCGTTGTCGTTGCGCCCGTTGATGTAAGAGTGCCGGTTGCAGTACCCGTTTGCGTAATGGTTCCAGCTCGCCAAGCGATGTTGGTCCCTGTAGCATCTATTGGAATCTGCAACGAGGGCGTGGCAGACGTTACCAAGGTATTTGTAGTCGTGGCAGGTGTTGCTGTTCCCAGCGTAGAGTCTTGTGTCGGCGCTGAGGGATCCTCAACTTTCAGCGCAAAATCCACAGGTGTCTCTTCCGGCGTCACCATGGGATTACCAGTTTCCACGGCCGGAGTAGCCGTCTCAACTACGGAAGCCTCGGGCGCAACAGGCACTTGGGGAGAATTGGTATCGTCAGCTGGAGGATCGACCCGAGGCGTGATTGTTTCGTCAGTCACCGCTGTATTATGCCCAGCAGGAGGAATAGCGGGAGTGATTTCGCCGCTGGGCAAAGCGGTCGGGGCGTCACTGGGCGGAGTGACAGGTGGCGTGACCGTATCCTCAGGAGTAACCGGTGGGGCAACCGGTGGAGTGGTGGTATCTTGAGATGGAGTGTCAGGCGGGGTCCTACTATCGCCAGTCGAAGTCGCAGCCATAGGGAAACACCCGAATGCGTCGCCCTGCTGCCTGCATGGCGTCTCGGCGGGACAGGTGGCTAGCTTCTGCCATCCGCCGTGCACGCAACCTAAACTCACAGAACGATTATCGGCTTCTCAATGAGCGAATCGGGCGTCAGCGAACTCACGTTGGAGATCATTACCAAGACATTGCCAACCGCCTTCTGTGCAGCCAGGAGCAGGGGTATCGGCTCGACGTGAAAAGTCCATCAAGGACCTGTGTCGGTTCTCGGTCGGAAATGCCAAGGCGGATTGAGTGGCGGCGAGAATCAGCAGTAGTGAGATGAATCGCTTCATTATGAGGCTTTTGGACATCAGTTCTTGGTATTCAGAATGCTGTAGCGAAGTTGATATTGAGCAGCAAAATCACGGTCCCGACCTGTCGGATCTTGGTCAGAGAGTCGAGAAGCGACTCGGTTGACGCAGTCTTCCCGGACATCGCTGCATGATGAGACCCTTGACGCGTTTTTATAACTGGAGCATGAGGGTACTCCTCTTCATCTCGTTCAGCTAGGGAGGGACGCTCCGTTCAATGTCGAGGGCGAGAATCCCGACTATCCGTTGTAACGTCAAGCAGGGGTAGCAGCCTTCCATTCCATCGCTGGTTTCATGGGTGTCCATGTCTGCGGAGAAGCGTAGAAGGAAGGGTACCATATTGACCCGGTATAAGGGACTGAACAGGTCTCCTTTGATGGTCACGGGGAAGCACTATAGAGCGCGATCGTCCTGCCTTTTACTGCGACCCATTGTTTTCGTTATACTTCGGGGAGTCGATGTTTGAGACGCCGGCTTGAAACGACTCATAGCTCTGACGCCTAACCCATTGAGACTCATTGGCCACAGAGCCGATGAAGCCATAGCATGTGCCGCTTGCGTTTTCCGCGCGACTGACTCCGTTCCCAGGATGTCGAGGGGGTTCCACTTTGTAATTTTGACTATCTTTGACGCGGTCAAAGATCATAGCTTTGGGAACTTGGGTTTTGAAGCTAATCAATGGCCCACTACAGTGAGACTGTGGCGGCCATACGGCACGAAATCAAAGGCTTGACGATGCGGCATGCATATAAAAAGGCTGTTCCGAGCTCTGGACAATATGCAAGGCGAATGAGGCGAATTCTGGCGACTGGCGAGTTGATTCGACTTAGCTTTTGGCTCGCGGCGGCCGAGGTCAAGTCTGGTCAAGTCGCCGGTTCGATTCAAGTATGAGTTCCCATCGCCTGCCATACCTTCTCGTTCTTATTCACAAACCACCTCCCCCTCCTCATGGCCTCGGCTCCATGCTGATTCAAAGGAATGAAAACCCTCCGATGGATCCCACGCCACACCTCACTTTCCCTCCGCGCACAATTCACGACCAGCGCGCGGCATCAGCGTGACTTGACGGCGAAATACCGGTACCGTCCTCCGCCCGTCGCGGGGCAGGATGAATACGTCACGGCCTCGACCGTACCCGTCACGGGAAGCTTTCAGGATGTCCCTCCGCCATCGGAAGGTGGAACGGGAACCGTCGATACAACCGCGGAAGCGCCGATAGGTGGGCGGAAAGCGACACCGTTGCCGGCGATGCAGCCGCTTCATCCCGAATCGGTGAAGGATGTCAAGCCGCGCAGCGAGGAGATTCGTGTGGCTGGGGTTGTGATTCCGCCAAAGCCGAGTCCTCCAGGATCAGATGGTGAGTATTCTCTGCTTCTCTTCAGCATTGTACAACGCTCATCTTACCATCCCTAGAATGCTGCATGTCAGGCTGCGTTGTACGTCTACCCTTTCGATCGCTGCTCCACCTCTAACCCTTCCCTCACCAGAACTGCGTCTACACACTCTACGCTGATGATCTCCTCGCCTACAACGAAGCTCTCTCCCATGCGCTCTCCGCCCTTCGCGCATCGAGCATCGCCCAAACCGAATGGCCCACCGAAGTCCGTGCGTTCGCAGACAAGGGCCAGACAGGCGATGCCTCGGCAGCGGCATTTGGGTCGAGGAGGGAGGAAGGGAAGGTCGGCACGGTGACGCGGGAGACGATCATGCGGGACGTGTTGGAGGATGTGGACCCGGCGTTGAGGGCTTTCCTCGAGTAAGTGCACGGGAGTCTTTTCCATTCGGTCTGGGTCTTGGTGCATCTCTTCGCGAGGCAGCGCGTAGTTAATCAATCACCAACAATCGCGTTCGCGCCGTTCTCGTTCACGACCTTGGTATCACGATCATTGCTTTCCCCTTTCGCGCTCCCATTCAGTCTCGGTCCGACTTCAAGCTTTACATCGACGCGAATACTGACCGCTCCTTTTCGCAGGCTCGAGAACAAGATCAAAGCACGTCATTGAGCTCATCGGTATACCGCCAAGGCTGCGCATCCACGTCGCCGCGGATTCGGCTTTCAAGGCATCACCATTCGGTGCAAAAGCCCTTGCGTTGCCGCTCGGGTAACGCCACGCACGGGATTTCGAGCAGACTGGCTGGTTCTGTTACCGCAGGGTGTCATTTGGTGCCACTTATACATCGGCGACATCATGATTCCCCGCCATCCGGACCTAAACCAATGTCTTTGCGATCTCAGACACTCCAACTCCGCGATAGCCACTTGATCCCCCATTACACTAGACGCACGTCACGCGCGTCCCCTTCAGCCTGAACAGCTGAAGACGGCAAGGCGTCGAGACGTAGACGGGATCGCACACTCGTCCGCCTGTCGAAACGCGCCTGCAAGTGCTCCTAACATTACGTGTAATGCTGTATCCCATGCAATATAAATTATCCCATGCAATATAAATTGACACAATGTACCACTCCTTTCCTCTCTCTTGAGCTCTTCGTGCTTCAATGAAACAATCGTATGAGCATCTGCGCGTCGTTCGCTTCACGCTGCTTCGCATCTACAGCAACGTCTCTCCCAACGCCGCCCTTGCCAACGAACACCCGACAGCGACCGTCTGCTCCACGAGCTTGTCATCGCCGAGCGTCGGATTGACCTCCTGCTCACCTGTCAGCGTGGTCAACAATGGCGGGACGAGACGAGGAACTGACCATAATATCGAGCGCGACGAGGCATCCCGTCTCGGCGACGGCTTCGCAGATGTAGTGACCTTCACGGAAAGTCAGACCGCCACGCACGGGCGTTCCGGTACCTGCCAAGCAGACGCATCAGCGTGCCTGCTCACGCCATCACCGCTCGTCGTCGCCCCTCGGGTCTCCACTCACTGCCTGCCACACTGGGATCCGTCGCATCCACATCAAAGCTCAAATGCACCGGCCTGTCCCCACGCGGATTAACATGCTCGAGCGCCATCTTGACGCAAGCGCCGATGCCGTGCTTGTCGACGTCGTGCATCGTGAAGCACTTGATGTTGTTTTCCCGGAGGATGCGTTTTTCCGCCGGGTCCACATCGCGCAGGCCGATGTAGACGCTGCGGAGCGGAGCGAGGGGAGACGAAGTCACGGAACGGGACGATTGAAGAACGTGGGGAATAGAGGGTTTAGGGAATGAGATAGCAGGCACCCGCTTAGCATCGTTCCATGCCCTTCTCGCCTTTCAAGTATCGCGACTTACAGCCTATCCGGACTCAGACACGGCTTGACCCATCCCTTGAACGGCTCCACATCTGTTCCCTCCAAACCCAACAAGAAGGAAACGGGGCATCCATGCAAGTTACCGGTCGTAGTCGTGAGCGGGGTGTTGATGTCTGCGTGGGCGTCGATCTGACACAATTCGATCAGACAAGGTAAGAAGCGATCACTAGAGCGCGCATACCCAGAGGACACAAGCGTCGGGGTGTTTGCTCATGGTTCCTGCTATACTGCCGAGCGCCTACCGTCACGCCATCAGCTTCCATACCGATTTACAGGGTAAGGTCACACTCACAAGACTATGATCCCCTCCGACCGTGACCGGCAATTCCCCCCTTCCCGCATGCTCCCCAACGACCTTTGCGAGCCTCTGACACACATCACTGACCACGCGCGCATTCTTCATCTTCCCCTGCGCGGCTTCCTTGCGCGCCTCTTCCGGTGACGAGCGGGGGATGTCGGCGAACGGTTTGGCGCCGTCGTAGGTGACGTTCCAGCCGAGGGATTTAATCTGGTCGAGGAGTCCGGATTGTACGAGGGCGTTGGGGCCGAGGTCGACGCCTGGGCGGGCCTGGGGTATCTGCGTTAGCGATCCAGCTGGGAGGACAAAGGGGGGATGCGTACCTGTCCGGCGCTTTGAGATTATCAGCTTTGTGCCAGACAGTAGATAGCGGTACACACCTAAATGGACACCCGACCACCTAGCACATTCCATCAGCGCATATGCCTATCGTCCAATCCACAAGCAGACTCACTGCAACGGTCGGCGGCTCCTTCAAGAACTTGTGCGCATACGTCGGCTTGCCTTGCACCTCCACCATCCCACTTCCGCCCATCCGCCGCGTCGAGGTGCTGAATGTCCGCGTCGCAGGTAACCGTACAATCCGTCTCGCAATGGATGACATGTTGACGGACGAAAGGGCAAACGACGAGAAAGAGAAGTCGCGAATGTCATCGTCGCCTTATACCTTGCCCTCCCATGACGAGTTTTATTCCCGGCCGCCGATGTCTCAGAGCGGGACGCGCGGAAGACGCGGTCATCGCGGTCTCAGGGGAAGGCGCGTTTCAGGTGCGGGGAGAGGTCATGTGACGCAATGACGATGAGATCCAGTCGTGGGTTTCAACGTCAAGGAGAAGAAGCCCGCCGTATACTCTAGATGCGCTTTGATGTAAAAGTCGGGCAAAATAGTAGCGTTCCGATCGCATGGAGCCGCGTTGAAGTAGGCCCCCTGGATTCAACCCTTGACGCGTTTTGTCAAAATCCAAACGTCAGTGAGGAATTGAGCGTGAACGGCGATGGCCGATATCGGCCGCCGGAATGGGTCTGCACTACGGAAGTAAAATCGAGTAGCATTCAGCGCGCTCGACGCGCTTGTTTACACACAGTAACACAAAAGTCGCC
>JAMALG010000145.1:0-18373 GCA_023628115.1 Naganishia sp. PT2105A-2 | reverse complement strand
AAGGAAAGGAAAGGAAAGGAAAGGAAAGGAAAGGAAAGGAAAGGAAAGGAAAGGAAAGGAAAGGAAAGGAAAGGAAACGATCCTCGCGAGAGCACGTACGAGCCGCCCGGGGCGCCCCTCCCGTCCCCCCCTTCAGCTGAACGGCTTCCTGCGTATACCCCTCTACGACCCGCGTCCCCAACGTCTCCATCAACTTGTGCCGTCATGACCTGACGCCATCCGAAAATACCAACGTCGCGCGACATCGGCTATCCCCGCCCTCGCGACAACGCCGTACGAACGCCGATTCCCTGGATATATACCTCCCCCACCCCTCCCGTCTGCCCACCCCTGACCCCTGCTCGCAATCCCAAAACGCGCAAGGGAACCCATGTCCTTCCTCCGCGTCCACGGCACGCAGATCGTTCGTTCCGATACCGCCCAGCCCGTCCTCCTCCGCGGAGCCGGCTTGGGCGGATGGATGAACATGGAGAACGTCGGTATTCCCCCCTCCCCCGCCCTCCCTCACCATGATTCCCCTCACGCGCGCCTTGCTCTGCCCTCGTACATTCCCCGCTGCGCGTATTCCTTCGGCTGACGCGCGCCTCGTAGTTTATCACAGGATACCCAGGGCACGAACGTACGCCCCCCCCCCTTAACCCCTAACCCCTCCGGCCAAGCTAACGAGCCCGACAGACGAAATGCGCGCGGCGATGCACGACGTTTTGGGCGCGGAGAAATACGACTTTTTTTTCGACAAGGTGCGTCTTGCTTTCCTCCAAGCTTGCATTCAAAGTAGGATGCTCACGCACTTCTTACGCTCAACTTTATGCCTACGCTTTGCTCGACAGTTCCTCGAATACTTTTTCACGGACGCCGATGCGCGGGCGTTCAAGGCGCTCGGACTGAATTGTATAAGGATACCCGTACGTCTCGTCGTGGCCATGTCGCCGGGGAGAGACCTGCTTTAACTTGTTTTGTGCCTGTCGCTTCGCCACCCGTTTCCTCGTGAACCCGACATCCCTCTCGTTGCGCCCCCCGATTCCTTTCACCGCACCCGACTCCTCTCACCACGCCCGTCCTCCCCGTCCGTCAACCCAATCGTTGGGAAATTCGGGACGGCAGATCAACTACCGGCACTTTGAAGATGACCTCCGGCCGAGGGTGTTCAAGAAGGAAGGATTGAAGCATTTGGATCGGGTGGTCGAGATTGTGCGTTCTCTTCCGTTCTCTCCTCGAGCCCACCCGCGACGGACATTTTGACGCGCTCGTGACACTCCCTGGTTCCTTTCTTGGACCTCTTCCCCCCTCGCCTCCCTATTCCGCTTCCCTTATCTCGCGCAATCCCCGCGTCCACGGTCTCGCGCGCCTCACGGCCAAACCCACATCCGACAGTGCGCCGCTCACGGAATCTACACCATCATCGACCTCCACGCCGCCGCCGGCGGGCAAAATACCGACTGGCACAGCGATGCCGGTACGCGCGTGCGCGCGCGTGGCTTCACCCCCGGAACGCTGATGGGTCTATCATCGCAGGAACGCACAAGGCGTTGTTTTGGGAGTATGAGGATTTCCAGGATCGGACGGTCCGGTTGTGGGAGCGGCTTGCCGAGGTGCGTGTCGGGGCGTCGTGTGCGCCCCGGTTCGTCGTGACTGACTGTTTGCGTCGTCCACGGCTTTCTTGATATTCCGCCTCGTCATATCACCGCTACATCCCGCGCCCGCCTAACGACGCCCAACCTCTCAGCACTACAAAGATAACCCCTGGATCGCCGGGTACAACCCGCTCAACGAGCCTACCGACGCCAAGCATACCCGACTCGTGGCATTCTACGACCGGATCGAAAAGGCCATTCGCGCGGTCGATCCGCGGCACATCTTGTTCCTCGAGTGAGTTGGACGCAGTGCGTGCGCGTGGCATGTGCTGATGTCTTGGTAGTGGAAAGTAAGTTTTCGTAAAAGCAAAGGGCAATGACGGGTCCTGACCTGGACGTAGCACTTTCGGATCCGACTTGACGGCATTCATGGGCAAGCCGGCCCTGCCCAACTGCGTCTACGCGATTCACGACTATACATCGTACGTCGAAAAAGGCTCTTGCCCTTCGTTACTGACGCCCCGACAGGTTCGGCTTTCCCAACCCGCCCGAGGTATACGTCGGATCCGACAAGCAGCGTGACATCCTCAAGCGGTCCTACGAACGCAAGATCCAATACATGAAGGAAATCAACGGTCCCATTTGGAGTGCGTCCCCCCCCTCTCATTTCGCCAAACATCGACTGACCACTCCCAGACGGCGAATTCGGACCCGTCTACGCTGCCGCCTCGGACCCTTCATCCGCAGCGACCAATGAATCCCGCTACCTCGCGCTCGAGGACCAGTTGAAGCTGTACGACTTGAGCCCAAGCGCATCATGGAGTATTTGGCTGTGGAAGGATATCGGGTTCCAGGGCATGGTCTACGTCGACGAGGAGAGCGCATACATGCGACTGCTCAAGCCGTGGCTCGAGAAGAAAAAGGTACGTCCGTTACAACGTTGCTGGCCCGTGCTGACGCCCACGCAGCAACTCGTGCTGGACGCATGGGGAGCCGACGATACGCCCGTTCGGGAGCTCTTTAAACCGCTCGAAGAATGGATCCACGCTGCCTCGCCCGCCCTGCGCGACAAGTACCCGTCGACGTGGAACGAACGACGATACCTCCGTCGCTGCGTTCGTGAGACGTTGCTCTCGGCAAGTTCCATTCCTTCATTGTGCGACTTCGTGCTGACGCGCGACGGCAGGAGTCGCTCTGTGCAGAGTACGCAGAGTACTTCCGGAACAAGTCGATGGAAGAGTTGGACGAGTTGGCGCGGTCGTTTGAGCTGGGAAGGTGTGTGCAGCGGGACCGGTTGAATGGGATCTTGAAGGCGCATCGCGGAGCGGATGCTTGAACGGCTTTACGCTATATGCCACGATCCAATGCCGGCGCAAGGGTAACGAGCGTTGCCGTTTCATGCAGACCATGCTTCTTTGGACTTCGAGCCTGTACTTGGTCGCACGAGTGCTACTCCGCGATGTTAATTTGCGGCGGAAAGCATAAGAATCGATAACGCAATGGTTTAGAATTGATACCTGCATTTCTAAAGTTCGCTTCAATGGCAACAAGTTCACGACAGTCGCGATCAATGACCGTTGCTGCCTCTCCCCGCCGACACAGCCTCTGCTTCCGGATCTCTGATATCACCCTCAGTACCGCTGATCACGTCGCCGGGCTCACCATCCGTATGCCGGAATCAGGTCCGAAGCCATAGTCTAAGACAAAGTATCGGCAGCACATCCTCTCGCCTCCGGACTCTGTTCGGTATATCAGCCGATTTCCTGCACCATGGCTTGAGGTGAGGTGAACATATCCAACTGCTAAATGACGCAGTTGCCGCTGTCTCGCCAGCGAGCTCCGCAGCGATGGCAGTGTAACAGGTGTGACGATGCATACAGTGTAGCTGTCTCCGCATAACACCATTGATGCAGCTTTTCCCGACATTCCCCGCATTTAGGCGATCTGAAAGGCACTTCGGGCCATGTACGCCTCTCAGCTAGCATTTGTCTCTATAACGTAGTCTCTGTCTCATCTACAAATTTGTGCAACCGTTCGCAACCCATGTCCATCAAAACACCGCGACTTTCAGTCGACCTCGCGCTCCGGAGCGTGGGCACGTTTGACAGGGGCGCATCCGTTCTGCGGAAAGTCTCGCTCGGATCGGAGACGTCGACATTCCGTGCAAAAAGCAATACATCCCGGAGTGTTCGTCTCTCGATCACAGTTACCGCAGACTTGGATCTCCTTGCAACCATGATCTTTTCTGCTGTTCGTCATTGTCTTCGTGCCCTGGTCTTCACAACAAGTCCAAGTGTACCGGCAGAAATTGCATGTCGAAAATTCCCCGCAAGCTTTGCACTTCTGCGCGTTATATTGATCCTGAGCGGTGTCCACTAAGACGCCAAAGGGAGCATATTCAGGCTTGACGCATGCCACGAGCGGAGTGACGTAGAATCTGGCATCTTCAAGATCTCCATGACCGGCCAGATTGGCGGTCCCGCAATGAACGTTCTCTGCCCGGACACGGTCCGGGTCGTGTCGTCTCGCGATATCTTGGTGGCACCGCCGCATGATACGCGGATCACAGTCTTGCAAGCAGACGCTGCAACTGCCTCGTCGATGGTAGACCTATCCGGAGAGAATAAGCGGTCAGCTTATCACGGCGCGCCCCGGCAAGGCCCGCAACTCACCTGAATACGATCCGACGGCGCTGGCAAGTCCCTAAGTTTCCTCGCATTCGTCGCCTGCTCCAACGCGGATGGACCCACATACATCGTCAGGTACTGCACATCATCGTCGCTGATGCCTTGCCATAGCACTCTTCGATCCGCCGTACACAAGATAAAGTTGCGGTTGATGGGTGCGTCGCCGCCGAGTCGCTTGATCTCCTCAACGTAAGCATCTGCCGGTTCGGTTCCGCGGACGAGGACGACGACGTGGTCTAGATGGGAATTGGCTTTGGCTTCCGTCGACTCGTACTCGGCGTCCTGGTCGTAAGCGGGACGGAGAAAGTCACGAACGAACGTGACCAAGGTACGCGCAATGCCATCATGGCGGTTAGTGGGATTACAGTGCAGGTAAACCCTGTTGATAAAGTCGACGCGCGATCGTTGCAGGAAAACGAGCAATCGCCGGAGGTGTTCCTGATCGTCGAACTCGTGGCCCGTATGTGCGCGCCGAGACCGGGGGTATCAATGTGGATGTCGCCGAGGGGCGACAGATAGGCAGTGACTTCCGTCGTATCCGAATGCAAACCCGGTCGTACTACCGCCGGCATGCCAGAGCATTTGATGGTAGTGGTTTTGCCGGCACCGGTGATGCCGAGGTGAAGATACACTTTGGCGTTCTGACATGGAAGCAAGAATGAGCGATGAAGGAATGATCCTGTCAAGGTGAGGACTTGCTGGATGATCCTGCAACCACGCGAGGATCTGATTCTATACCGAGACAGCAGGTTCAGCACATGTTATTCCATACCATGACTGCTCGCTCACTATGGCAATGCGTTGCCTGTAAAAGTAGGAGCAAAGGAACAATCAACATCGCTCAGCGTAGAGACTGCTCGGATAAAGGCAAATACCCTTGCACCAGCTCCTCCCCGTGATGATCCACTCCAGAACATTTCTTGCCCTTCTCCTGCTCCTCAGTCACGTTACTCGTTCCTGTCGACTGGCCTTCACTATTGTCATGTACAATGCTGAGCGCTCGAACACCGAAATCGAAGGCGTCATCCGGAGACTTGTCTCGTTTATCGTCGATAGGGGTGTCTCCAGTGATGGAATTGCTCATTGGCGATGATCGAGAGCGGAATGTCGTGCAGAAGTTGACCCGATAGGTTTATGCATGGCCTGGGTAGCGAGCGTATATATCCGTTTCCTGCGAATACGACGAGCGAGATGATTGTGCCGTGTGGCGATAACGCGCTCGCCGATATGACGTCCTGCATCCTCGCCTTCCGCGGCGACGTCCTGGATCCCTGCTCCGAGAGCACTGCGTTCCGCGAGTCGTTGTCTGTTAAGGTGTTCCCGCACGATGCATCCGCCGTGATTTGCAGGTAACGCAATGCGCTTTCGAGGAGCGACTTGGGCCATTCCGGTCTCCTCGCTCGCGGATCGGGTTGCCGGTTTTGCGCACTGTACTGCCATTGATCCGTCCATATCGGGCAAGGATACGCTACAAGCAAGTGGCCCGAGGTATCGCGGACTCGCGGATGTGTCAAGCTCGGTCAAGCTTGAATGATGAACGCTCGCGGAAATTTGGATCCGCCGCGAGTCGTCGATCGCGCCATCCCCGCAGGCCATCCATGCTCAGTCAAGTCGATGAGAACGGTACCGTATCGTATCGTTTCAGTGCTCCGTATGCTCAACACAAGCCTCTCCCATTCCGGACAGGGATATAAGTCCCGATTGGCGTCATCATGACGCCCTTGCAAGTTTCTCGCATCCACGCTCCCATCAACATTGCACACCTGTCTACGCGCCAGCCTTCCCGCATTCCAGATCGCTAATACTTGCCGTCTACTTTCTCCCACCATGGGTAAGTTATGAGTCGCCCGACGTCCTTAACACTGCTAACTCAATGTTTGACTCCGCACAAGGTATCGCCGCCGCTGCCGGAGCTGTTGTCTCTGCACTGACCGCCGCAAACGCCATCTACGACCACATTGTGTCGCTCGACCTCGACGACAAGGAGAAGCGAAACCTCTGGACCCCGCGTTACGTCGCTGAGATCTTCAATACTCAGCCGGGATACAATGTCCTGCTCATCTACACCAAGCATCGGGTCGACCTCAGAGACGTTATTTATCAGGGACAAGTCCCGTTCCGCCTTTCCACCGGCTTCACCATCAATTACATGCTCTACATCTTCGATTCGGGCACGGTCGATCTGGAAGGCGATGGAGGATACCTGAACTGGGCGTTCCAGGGAAACTTTAAGCGGAGCGGAGGTCACGTCGAATTTTACAGCTTGCTTCGATGAGCACGAGTTTCCGGTATGGCAACGTTCATTGTCCTTCTTCACATGTCGCTGATTGAAACCTTTCCTGATAGTGATGCCCTCTGACCTCTCGCTGTAAACTGCTATACATCAAAGTGGCACACAACTCCTCCTGCATTCTCGTCCTGTGCTTTGTCCATCTTTTCCGTGACAAGACAGACCATGAACAAACTACTCTACGCTGTTCATGACCATGTATGATTCCCTTCTCCACCGTATTCGATGATCATTCTCAGAGCAGCAGTCTGTTAGCGCGGCAGGCGCCGTATTGGTCCAGGCATGCAAACGTCATTAAGCAATCTCGGCTTCCGTTGGTCTAGCTTTGTCAAACACGGCTTCGGCACCGTTGCTGTGTCGTTTTGGAAGAGAAGACCTGCTTCTGAGGGGGATGTCGACGGGGCATACGTAAAATGTATACGGACTCTACTCGAGAATGATCACGACGAGCGGGCGGCCTTGTCTCTGTGTGCGCGATGTCCAACAATGTTTTGGATCCGGTGGTGCATTTCCACGCAGTATCGGGCTTTTACTAATCAACACGTCGCCGAGACTTGCAGATTCAAGTCTGATGCAAGAGACCGTCGCAGGGAGGAATACTCCTCATTCGAAGGCATACCTTCATCATATTCTTCGTCAATGCAATGCATAATTAAATCATGTATGGCTGAAAGCTCTATAGTCCCAAAAGCCGAAATACAAAACGCCCGTTTCCAGCCATATCGTGCACCCTGATCCTCTATCATTCCCATTGTACCATTTCCCATTGGTTTTCGTTACTATGCGTCGTAAAGTCAAGTCCATCTATGGAGTCGTTTGGAGACTGTATTGTTACACGACGGTTCGTCGGATTCGTGTCGCTGTATCTTTCATCGTTGCTATCGATGCATGGCTAGAATGTCGTGCTTTCCCGGCTGGAGGATTGTTACTCATCAATCGGTAACGCGGAGTCCAGTTTGAAGCCAAAAGCGGAAAGGGCCTCGCGCGCTTCCTCCTCCTTGAAGTCCAGATTGATTCCCGGAAGGTCATGACCAAGTCCGGGGTCTTTATGATGTTCGGGATCAGCCTCGCCGCTGTGGTATAAGAGCTGTCGAGGCCGAGCTTGCGGTCGAGGCGATCCGTCATTTGCCATCGTTGGCGAATGTTCACCCGCGGTACCAGAACTGAATGGTGTTTTCATCAAGGCTGATGTTCCGGATGTGGAAACGCTCCAGGGAGAGTGACTCAGATCCCGTGGACTTCGAGGGGTTGTTGGCGAACGGTACTGTCCATAAAGCCTCGGGTCTCATGGTAGCGGAAGTCTGTATCAGTCCTTGGCATCTCATCATGGCAGGCCATTGCAGGCAGAGCTTACCATGGGCTGCAAATGAGAATTGAGGCGTTCGACCATGCGCGGGAGTGAAGGGGAGCTGACGGCGTTCGGCCTGAAGGTCATCCAACGGTTCAGCATGGTCTGGCAGTAGTAAGATCAATGATCAGCTCATCAGCACTCATGAAACAGATAGCTGGTCCAGAAGACTTACGCGAAGTTACGCTCAACTTCGGACGTGAATCAAGATCGGGTCCGTGGTATGAATGGTACTCATGCCCGTTGAGCGCGAAAACGGATAGAGCAGCGTGAGTCGACGGCTGTTGCGAAGTAAACCGGCCATGCAAGGCGACTTGATCATTCATATCGTTTTCCGGCCAGTTCAAAGTGTGTTCTCGTGAGTGAGGTGCAGGGCGGTCAATCGTGCCAACAACTTTTCTGCCGAAAGAGTTGCCGTCGTTGTTGACAGCAGGGCTTGTCGGTTGGCTTGTTGATGAAGCCTGGCTTCCATGCTTGGGCTCTGCAATGATCCATCCTCGACGTTCCTCAGCCGAGAGTATTCTGCCTAAGGAATTCAAGAAGAGTTGAGAAGAGGAAAAGAATTGCGAGGATTCAGCCTGACACTCGGAAATATGAAGTGGACAGCATGAGAAGATGCGAAGCACATGCCTTTCTTCCCATCGAAGAACAGTTCCGTGGCAGGAGGTTCGAAGGGCAGAGTACCTATCGTCTCGACAAGTTCCTGCAGCCGACTGCATTGTCTGGGCACCTTTATGAAACACTCAACGGGGAACCAGTGTAAGCACAGTTGGTGGCAGGGGGGTTGTCGACCTACTCCTGCATGTTCTTTGCAATCGTTGCACTGCATGTGGCCCAGCTCATGATGAAGGCCATTACGGTCGATATCCAAGATCGCCGATCGTATGGCGCTAAGGGAATCATCGTTGCCCCTATTATTGGTGGTTACAGCGACGAAAGACCAGAAGACCCATTGCTGCAATCCGCATCCTGGTTGGACCTTACGGAGGCAATACTGGTGAAGGGAGCTTGATGTCAGACGGATGCGTCCATAATCCTCCGTTCCAGCGACACTCACGCCTTTTCCGCAAGACCGACAGCTTGGACCCTTACTCCTCTCGAGTTTATCCATTTCCTCAACCGAGTATCTCATCTGAAAAGGACTTTCCGAGGGGTCAGATCCAAAGTGAAAGGAAGACCAAGTGGACTGACCTAATTTCCTCCTGCGGGCTCTCCTCTCCTTGCTGCCACCCGACGTATTGAAGAAAAGCCCTCACGATATCCGGCCATAAGTCCTTCGACCGAGGCATAGTGGTTTCGTTTAGTCGGTACACACTTGTGATCAGGAAGGCAGTCGAGCAGCCTAAACCTACGTCGCCTGGTGTTAGCTCGCCCAAGGAGACAGCCCAGGTCGATGCGTCAAGGTGAACGGACCAAGGCAGCCTTCTTATATGGCGGCTAGGCAGACGATTTGCGATGGGCCTTCTGACGGATCAAGAAAGCCATTGTCGTAAAGACTTGAGGACCCGAGCCTTGCGTGTCAACGGCGCGCGTTGTTGAACTGATAGCGGACTCGTCCATTGTAATGAAGTCATCGACGAATACTGCGACCTGGAGTGCCGGCACAAGAGGGTCGAGCTGTTAGGCGTCGGTCGATTCATGGAAATGTGTGCCTCTACCTGCGCATTCACCTCCCGCGCCGTCTTCTCCAGCACATCCCCCCTGCGTCCCGTAATATACACCTTGGCGCCATTAACCGCAAACGTCGTCGCGATCATGCGGCCTATGCCTGTTGCTCCGCCGGTTACGATGACCCGCTTGTCTTCGACGGAGAATAGGTTGGAAAGGGCGAGTGGGGATGACATTGTTGGTGAAGGGGATGAGGAAAGCGATATGCGCGAGGGAGGACAAGCGTTATAACGGGATGTCATTCACGTTCAGCCCTATCGCGCTAGAGCGGGAACCCCGGTCCGGTAGCCGCTGAATCCGGATCCGAAGAGAGTTTCTCCGAGAGTCGAGGGTATAGAGCTTTCGAGCTTTGTTTTCGATCGCATTTGATTATTGTCTTCGTGACATGATGTGAGTCCAATAACCGTGGCCAATTAGCCTCTTTGATGCTCAAGGTTCTCGAAGGCTATGAACGGATTTCTCATACCATGAACGGGCCGTATCCGCGACTCAGCCCCGTGGCGCTCGTTTGCCCATATCGCAAATCTGCTCCGTCGAGAAAGTCCACTCTGCGGTTATTTGTGGTTGCTCACACAGTTGCTCGTACACCTTTCGTGTATCAGCTGACATGGGACTCCGGTCCGATGGAACATGCAAAAGATTCCTGACAATGCGCAAGCTTGACAACTCACTATCACCATGATCAGCTGAGCCATACGACACCAGCAACGCCATCGCACTTGCCTTGCCGGTTACGCCTCTGTGACGGGTATTCTCCACCAGCCAACAGGCCATTATATATATCGCCGTTTAGAGGCGGAACCTTGCCCTCATGTGAACAAGCGAGACACCATCTGTATCTACAATGGTGCATCAAGACGAGAAACCTATCGGGAATGACCACGTCGAACTCGCTCGAAACCGCACCATCGAGTCTCTGCCCATAAAGTACCAGATGGTCTTGCCTCAAGTTGTCAAACACAAGGTCGATGCCGCTGAAGAGATCCTTCAGGGCGAGCGCGTCGAGATGACGGACGAGCAGGTCCGTACTGCGCTTTTCGTATCCGAAATCATTCGATTGATACCCCCTATGAACAGAGCCGCTACATCTGCCGCAAGATTGACGCATTCATCCTGCCCATGCTCGCGTGGGTATACTTTTTGCAAATCCTCGATAAATCCGTTGTCGGATACGGCGCCAATTTCGGGATGAAGACTGAAGCCGTAAGTGGGCAAATCCATTTTCCCTCTGATGCGTGATTCCTGACATCTTTCGACTGCAGAACCTCGTCGGCAACCAATATTCCTTGATCGGCTCATCTGGTTACTGGGCGCAGCTAGGATGGCAACCCGTCTCGGCGCTGCTGATCATAAAGGTGCCTACTCGAATCCTGATGACGTGCGTCGCTCTCCATTATGGAATTAGGTATACGCTGATAGACCTCCCGTATCAGCGCCACAGTCACCTGCTGGGGTATCGCTACTTGCGGGATGGCAGCATCGCGCAACTTTCAAGGCTTGATTGCTTCTCGATTCTTCCTCGGCTTGTTCGAAGCGTCGTGTCTGCCTTTGTTCAGTAAGCATATCGCTCCGATTCCTTTGGGCCCATTCATAGATCTGCTTTCGCTTCTTGTAGGTATCGTTACCGTGACATGGTACAGGCGTTCCGAGCGTAAGTTCACACCCGACATTGTCATTCCCCGGGCCTTTCCTCAGTGGCAACCATCAAACAGAACCCCTGCGAGTCGGTATCTGGTATTGCACCAAGTGAGTTCAGCCTCAGCGCCTTGACTCTGTCGCCCGCACTGACCCATTAAACTGTTAGCGGAATCGCCAATATCCTCGGCTCCTTGCTAGCGTACGGCGTATCCTTCATCAAATCCGATGTACTTTACGTATACCAGGTAGGCCACCTCAAACATCATGACTGCACTTCACTCACAAGTCACATTCCACGATAGATTTTATTCTTGATTGTTGGGCTCGTTACTGTCGTCACCGGACCGTTGATCTAGTTGGTCGACCAGCCATCGAGGAAGACACCGCCACTGACTCTTTGCGTTTGGCAGCTGGCGAATGGACAACAACCCCGCTGTCGCTCGCTTCTTGACTCCAGAGGAACGGCGATGGGCGGTTGAGCGGCTGAGGGATAACAATACCGGGATTGAAAGCAGTAAGCTGACTTCGCTTTGGAAAGAAAGATGGCGATTCTGAGTGTTGTCATATAGAGAACATCAAGTGGAAGCAGATTATGGAAGCGATGGTAGGTTTCTGGTGTCTTTTGCTCGACTGGTCACTGAAAGCCTTCTGAATAGCTTTCCCCGCCAACGTGGTTGATTGTCGGTTTAGTGTTCTGCTTCAAGTAGGTCAGGTGACTTTCGTAACCTGCAGCTTCTGACCAGATGTGCTTCACGTAGCACCGTAGCTTCCGTTACGTGAGTCCATCCATTCACTAAGCTTGGCAGTTTCGTCGAGTTTTCTGACAGATTCATCGATAGCAACGTCTTCGGGCCTTTGATTATCTCGTGAGACTATACGCCAGCGTAGATACTTCAACCGCTAATCTCCTGCCTCCAGCGGCTTTGGATTCACGCCTCGACCAACCATCTTGCTGAACATCCCCTTCGGTATGACACATTGCGTATTCATGCGACTGTCGCTAAACATCGCTCAGGCTTCATCCAGGCTGCTGTGATCCTTCTGGTTACCTGGCTGGCGGTGCGCTTCAAGACCAAGAGCATCTTGCTTGGTATCTTGCTGGTTCCCTGTATCGTCGGTTCGGGACTCTTATACGGTGAGTACACCTGGCACGGCTTGCTCGATGTTCGCTGAGCTCCCTCTCACAGGACTCGGTCGCGGATCGAAATACACCGGCGGACTTCTGACAGGCTACTAGTATGTCATGAAACTCAAACCCTCATGCGCCTTACTCCTCGCCTGGAAGAGTTGCTGATCGCTATGGCATCGCTCTAGTCTGATTGGTTTCCTATACGGCGCGAACCCCTTGATCACCAGTTGGCGTGAGTTGTCACTCACTTTGCAAACGCCTCAATGCTGAACTTTTCATCGGATAGTCGTCAGTAACACGGCAGGCTACACGAAGAAGTCAACAGTCGTTGCCATGTTTGCTGTGGGTAGCTTGCACACTCAAAAAGGGCGATTTGAAAGTGCGACATGGTTGACACGCCTACTCGTCCCGTGCAGGTGGGAAATGCTACCGGGAATATCGTTGGTCGGTCACTCGAGCATTCACAATGTGATCAGTCTGACTGAGAATCCACCCTAGGGCCCCTTCTCTTCAAATCCCAGGATGCACCGCTTTACCGCAGCGGTCTGAGGGCCGTTTTAGGCCTGTTTGTGGCGTCTGGCGGAATGACAGCGTAAGCAAGCCCTTCCCGATCCGTAAGCATCATTGCTCACTGACTGGCCTGTCATGACAGCTTGATTGTCGCTTGTTACTTTATCATGAACAAGCGCAAGGAAAACGAGAGGGAAGCGAACGGAAAACCGAGAAAATTGGTGGACCGATCCATGGAAAGAAAGTATGAAGCCGGCGATGCGAATGATGTCCTCGGACAGAATGCTTTTCTGGACATGACAGATGCAGAGCAAGACGAAGTGAGTCTTCGGTGGATCGTCAGTTCACCACCCATGCATTCTAATCTCTTACCTTTGGCAGTTTATCTACATCTATTAAGCCCAAGCTTCTTCTTTGAAACTATTGCTTCGATAACAAGTCAGTGTGAGGAAGGCATGAAACTCTGACCCCATAAACATGAGGTTGAAAAGCTACTTCAGCACTACGTAGGGGTATCTCAGTTTGACGTGCAGGAGCCTGTAAAGTAGCGAATTGGCGACTATAAATACTTACGACATCGTCATCAGGGTTACTGACTCTTATGGCGAAGCATATTTGATCGAGTCAATTGAGTGTCACGAGTGACGGACATACTGGAGCCTCGACAGCCTGGGCGAGGAGAGCTGTATACTTTTCCGTCTTGGTAGTACTGGGATGTCGCCTCTTGGGTACGTTGAGAAGTCCGAATTGGGAGGTTCGGTCCATCTCAATGGACCCGCAATGGTGATCAAATGCGCACCCATCGAGACCCGTCGTCGAAGGACGTGATGAGCCTTCTCGATCTTACTTGCTGAGGTTCGACGGTCAGGTCGCTTTGCTCGCATCGACAGAGCAATGTACTTGCAATATAGCCATATTGCGGAATTGAGCATATCGCTCATGTTCACCCCGTTGTCAGTCTCGTCCACTTGACTCTTCCCAGTGGCACGTCCTCTGTCATGACGGAGCTCGGGATATTTCAATAATCTTCCTGACAAGAATGTACTCCTTTTCAACGTTTGCCTCGGCATACACTTCCCGCGCACAGAAATCCGACCAGCATCGAAGGACGGCAGACGACTCTTGAAGACGCCGTGCGAATTGAAGTCGATTAGGCTACCCCAGCGCTTTTGCGCCAAAGGAGAGGGTAGCGGGCCGGGCCGCACAAAGCTCCAGACGCTCGGAGAATATCGCGAACAAACCAAAGAGACCGCATCAGGTGGAAATTCGACGAGTCAGCGCTCTGTAGTCTGTCCCACTGCCGGCGTCTTTGCTCGAACATTCAGACTTGGTCGCAGCTACGGAAGAGAGCCGCCGCAAGGCTTGATGAAGCGACCCCAAGAGGACGCGATCGGATAGTAGACTTGCACGAACGGCCCACCAATGAAAACTGCCCATACAATCTTTTCTACCCCTTGCTCCTTTCAAGCTCCTCGACTAGCACCAGGACCGCCAGCACCGCCCATCATATCCTCGGCCAGCTTTCGCATCTCCGGGTCGTTCCTCAGGGCCTCGATATCGGGCATTCCTCCACCGCTCTGCATGCGTTCGGCCTACCAAGGAGATTATGAGTTTGCGAATCGTCGCACGCTTCGCTCGACATACCATGCTCCTCATGGCGGGATTGGACATCAGTCGGTCAAGTCCGCCATTGGCCATCATGTTTTGTGCCCTACACCTTGTCAGCTCAACCCAATTCACGCCAAAACAGTACGTACATTTGCATGACAGCAGGGTTGCTCATCAGTCCCGCCAAATCCGGCATTCCTCCCGGTCCACCCGCCCCGCCGGCACCACCGCCCATGCTGCCCATCATGGCCGCTAGCGCGCTCATATCCGGCATGCCGCCGGGCCCACCGGCGCTCCGACCGGGCACGACGCCCGCATCGTCATCGTCGTCACTGCCTTGTTCCTCTGCCTGCTTGGCCTTGGCGGTGGCTTGCGCGAGCGCTTGCTTCATGTTGGCGTTGTTTGGGTCGAGGGTGAGGCCGTGGGTGTAGGCCTTGATGGATTCGTCGTAGTTGCCGAGCGAATAGTGCGCGTGGCTGCGGGCGAGATGATCAGCAACGGAGTCGATAATTAAGGTCGACTCGACCGGAACTGCACGTCGTCTCATAGAGCGGCACAACGAGCGCATGAAAAGTCACCCATGACCTGATTCGCCTTCGTTCCAGGCGAGAGGCGCTCACTGGTCCGATGGAACTTGATCATATCGTCGCTTGTTCCCCCGATCGCGGGCGTTGCTATCCCCGCCCATGCGCTAAGCGAATGCTCCAGCTCTGCGACGTCACCTATTGCGTCATGGCCACGATCGACAGATTACGATAAGTGTCCTCTCTAATACAGAACCTTGCAAGAGGATGGCCTGTCATGCAGGACGCCCGAGCGACCCGCTTCGCGCATTCTCCATCGATTGATGCATTAGTCGGTCCGCACCGTGACGAACCGCCGCCAACACAGCCGATTCAAGGTACTCAGTCGCGTCATCGATCTCCTACATGCCCCCGCCAATCGATATCACGCATAACTCGTGGCGGACTGGCCGTCCTCGTCATGGCGGAGAGATCAGGTGATCCTGCTCGTCCTAGCGGGTGCGCACGCCAGCGACTTCCCCGCGAGGCTCCGCCACCCTACGGTGCAGCCACAGGCTGCACGAGGAACGTGTTCCCTGAGATTCCCCGGCATCGAGATGCATCCAGGATCACCCGAAACGCCCTTCATCGGCTGAACCCTGAGCACGCCCATCGACCGGCAAGAGCGCGCATCTGCTCGGCGCGTGCGTCGTCACTTTCCGCCACGCGCAGGGCTCGGCAGGTAACGCCCAGCCATGGTATCCGGCCGACCATACTGCACGCGAGCGTGCGTGCGGTCTCGAGCCCTTCGTCCCTGCGAACTCTCGATGCACTCCCGCCACGCCTACGCGTTTGTTCGTCTCCTCTTCGGACCCTCCCGTGGCCGGCCTCGCTCGTGACATCAACGGCCATCGCGTTCCTCTCGCCACGGGGCTCAAGGTCCTTTGCGGAGCATCAGCCGCTCAGAGTATCCACCGCGCTTCATTCCCACCTCGGCAGGGCATCTGGTGGTTCCACGCTGCGCCGATACCTCGGCCGTCCTGCGATAGCCTCGGTGACCTCAATACAGGCAGCTGCAGCGCTCTTGCTTCCCTTACGCGGTACTTCTCGCCTGCGGGGCTCTTCTCGCATCAACAAAAAATTGATGGGCGGCGGCACCTCTTCACCATGGTCTTCTCAACCGTCCGCTGCGACCTCGAAAAAGTGTCCATGCTTGGCCGCTCGCGGCGCTCGACGAAGCACCGACTCCCGGCCATGCAACGACATCCCCAGCCCGCCGAACCTTCCCGCTTCACTAAGAGACTGTCGTCCACAGAGCGCTCGACGACGCGATTGCTCGGCCATCAGGCGACAGCCCTGGGTGCCTACGATGCTCCCGACGCCGGCTTGTCGACGCTCGACGGAACCCTGATTCTCGGGCACGCCGCGGCGCGCTCTTGAAAGTCCATTGCCAGCGGCGCAGTGATTCTCGCCTTCGTACGGGATGACACCCAATGCTTGCCGACGCTCAGCGGGAACCCTGATGCTCGCGCGCCCTACGGCGACGCTCAGGGTATCCTTGCCTGCGGCGCAGTGATTCTCGCTTCGCTCGATCGTCTGTCTTTCCGCTCCTTGTATTCTCGCTCGCACCGTCCTCCTCCTTCGCTTCGCTCTTCCTCAACTCGACTCTTACTCACCCCAATCTACTCCACCCCCTCACAAACCCCCCATCCACCTTTACCGCCCTCTCCGCATCGCCCACCGCCTTTCCATGCTCGCCCAACGCACCCCACGCCGCCGCCCGATTACTCCAATACACGGCATTCCCTTCATCGAGCGCAATCGCCTGTGTGTACTTGTCGACGGCGGTACTGTACAGACGTTGCGCAATGGCGGCATTGCCTTCTGCTTTGAGTTGTTCAGCGTGGGCTTTATCCTCGGCCGTGGGTTGCTTCTTTTGTTCCTGCTTCGGTTCCTGCGTCGTGGCCGATGATGCGGTGTACGCCTCGTACATGTGCATTAACCCGGGCGCCTTGCGTACGTCTTCCGCATCGGGATCCACATCGAACGCATCCCCGAGCGCCAAGACGGCATCTTGCAGTGATTCCACGTTCGACGAAGGAACGCTTCCGTCCGTCTCGCATTGCCGGAGAAAGGCGATACTGCCCGCGCACACATCCAACACATCCGCAAAGAACAAGAAAATCCAGAGCAACGGGGAAGGAAGACGCGTTAGCGGTGTGCAACGACGTAAAGAGACGGACATACATGGAATTCACGAGCTGTTTCTTTGGATCCGTAGACATCTTGTGTTGTGTTGGATGCAATGGGAATCCAGAGACGGGAATGAGGAGGAGGAGGGGATAATCAAGGGAGAGCAGGTGCTGGAAGTGTCCACCGAGCGGGGATTTGGTTCCGCGTGATTAGGTAATCCGAGTTGCTGGGTGTTGGGAAGTGAAGTCCGCACGGCACTTGTAGTATACGCGCGGAGTTATGGCGGAGTGGCTGTGGTCGTTCTAGTAATTTCCTTCGCACCAACAGCTCCACCGGTCTGGATATATTAGACCAGTTGTACACGAGTTTACGGCCACTCTTGTAGGCAATACAAGCAGTCACCTCTCATCTTAACATAGGTAATCCGAGTTGCTGGGATGACTTTTCGGTCTACCCGTCTGGTCGCGTTGTCTGGTCTGATTCACTATTCAAGATTTCCGCAGAATTGCATTGCCTACATCCCTGTGCGAAAATGAGGGATACGTACCGACAGTCGACAATTGACCTTCGACCCCACTCCCTTGTATGTTGTCGCAGATGCTGTGGAAGCAGGTTCAATATGCTTGTTTTCGCATTCTTACTGCATAGGTGGTGCTGATAGAGCTTGCCGCACTTCACTCGCTAAGAGTTGGAGAATGGGTACTGCCCGAACGAGACATGCAGATAGACTAAACACTACAAAAGCAAGAAGCAATGCAGCCTTCTTCTTGTCCACCACGTTTTTTTCTCCAAAAGCCATTCCTGTAAGACATACAAAGGTCGTCCATCTCTGATCAATCCAGCGGTAAGCCAGCATCTCCCAGTATTTCTCAAGAAGCGAGTCAACGCCATATAGGTACTGCTTCTTCGACACCTGTTATTCAAGAGCTATAAGCTTAATGTTACGGCCATCTGGGTGGCGCAATGACATTCGGCCGTCTCGGTGATCCATCCCCATGATAACCTTCGATCGACGAGCCAAGACCTTAGTACGCTTCGCTCTCTAGAAACCGCAAAAGCACAGGGCATAAGCAGAGCTGTACTTTGCGAAGAAGTCCACCGTCCGGCCTGTGAAAGTATGAATCGCCGTCTCCACATAGCAGCGTTGTTGTTAAAGCCTGGACCTGTTACTCACCTTAATTCCTTTACACGTCACAGGTACAAGGCTCAACTTTATCTTTTCCCG
>JAMALG010000144.1:0-18511 GCA_023628115.1 Naganishia sp. PT2105A-2 | reverse complement strand
GTTCCTTTGACTTGTCAGTGATCGATCGTAAGGTCGAACTGCAGTCAGGATTGACTAAGAACGGTTGGCCCTTAACATGGTCGTTGCCATACTTTTGCCATGCCCATGGTTAGGGCGATCCCATTGCCAAAATGGCTGTACGAGTCGATCTGAGAATAGCATGACAAAAGAATCAGTATGAGCTTGAAATCACAATTCGCAAATCCGAATTGTCTCACTCGTAAAAAGGAGGGTTGGAATCGCTGAAGTTCTTCCTCCAAAGCATTCTTGCCCAAGACTGTTCCCACCATTCTTTTGCGAATTTGTACGAGGTTGTGATGTCGAGCACCTTCGGAATCAAATGGAATGCACCTCTCAAAGTTGAGGTACGTTTTCTTGATTAAACCATCTTCATTTTCGAAAGATGTGGGCTTCAGCCACAGGGGATCCTGATAGAAGTCCTTAGTCATATACTCAGCAGCGACGCAAGCTTGCAATTACATCCAAGCGATTCTCTTCTGCACCCTTCCGCTCAAGCCACAAATGACCACCCCGTAAGCGTGATTATAATGGATCTGTCGGCCGTCCGAGGCGATGTGAGGCTCCTCTTGCCTGCCTGAAGTGTATGGTTTGATGAGGGGTGCTAATATACGGAGCAGCAGACTTATCGTCTCCGGAACACCCTAGGACATGCAGCCAGACTTACCAAAAACATAATCATATGATTTCAGCTCCAGCTCGTTCACCAAATTTTCGATTGGCCGCTTCCTGGAATCTGGTCGAAGCCATGTCTGGGCCTGCTCGACCGTTAACATCAGTTTTCGGACCTCTTGTTAAGTTTCAAATCGCTCTACTACCTCCGCCATGCGTAATCCTTGATTCCCCGGTGAAAGAAGAAAGTCTATTAGGTCGGGAATGACGGTTTTCGCTATGGCGAGCCGCAAAGCCGATTTGAGGGACAGTGTTTGATCCCTGAAGGCGGCGTTGGTGGAGGTCAGAAAGCTGGCATTGGTGTCTTCGAGATCCTCGCCGATCATATCTCTGAAGGGGAACGGTATGAGGCCCTCACTGTCACGAACGGGTGTTGTATGGGACAAGGACTTCCAAGGCGGGACAGAACTGATGACTAAGCTGAGGACTGGACGTGGGTTCGAACCACTTGGCTATAATCAGAATCACGTGACTATAGCAATTGACATATGAACTTGCTCTAAAGAGCAAAGCAGATTACAACGAAGGGAATCGAGTCTGGAGGCTCGCTATATATATTCATCGGTTACTAGGGGCGCACCGTGCTCGATCACTTGACGAAAAGTCGTACGATGCGCGGCGCGCGAGAATTGTAAATTATGTTTGATTGATCAGGTGATGGCAGACATGATTGGTGTCAGCTGACCACGAACTTAGCGGTTCAACCGCGTAGGCCGATTGACATCGGTCAGCTGACTAGGACCAGTTTCATTCATGACCCTCACCTTCCAGACGTCGCCGAGGAAACACTCACCTGAGTTTGGCCTGAATCATCCTTTTCAGTTCTTTCGATGCTCCGTGTATCCAGGTAACCTCCTCTCGCCTTTTCCTATGGTGGAAATGGGCCATGCCGGCATGGAGGTTGCTGGGAGCAGTGATATCCCCTGAGCTGTAGAGAGCGTCTATCCTTGAAAGCGAATCATGGCGGAGCACCTCGGAATCCATAGTAAGTTCGATCTCCGGCCTTTCCCAGCAAGGGTACCGCAGTGTCTCGTTTGCAGTATACGCTGGATGCCCACAGGCTGTAATCGTACCACTGAACAGATAATGATTGAATGGGGCGGCGCGTTCCAGGAATACGTTGTTACTGAAATTTTCCTGCTTCTAAACGTTGATCCAGGTCGGTACAGGCAGAGAAAAACAAACCCTGGAGGACAATACAAAGATCAATCCGGCGAATAACTGGATCAAACCGAAACAAACATCAGTCGTTTCCGCCGCAAGTTCTGGGCTTTGCGATTCGATTTTATGATCTCCTTCGAAATGCGCTTCTGGTTAACGCGTGCAAGGTCGTTCTATCACCTCAAGGCGTTCCAGCTGCGTAATATTGTGAGTTCACCCATCCAGCTCATGAAGCCTACTGCCCGGCCAGTCAGCGCTTCCTTCACTCAGATCAGGTTGCTGCCGGCACCTCTGCTCGTCCTCCTACCGCGACATATGCTCAGCATTGCCCGAGCAGCCCTCCGGCGCGCCTACTACCATCTTGCCTCCCCTAACCGCGCTGCATTGCCCTACTGATGAGATTGACATGACCTTATCACCTATGCAACGATTGAACTATATCACACAAATAATTCCCTACTCCATTCAACGCCGGATTCCGCGCGCGTCGCGAAGCGGAGAATGTTCCGGCGAAGACCTCGATATCCGCCGTCACTTTTTCCCGTATAATTACCTTGGCTTCCTTCCTAGAACGAATGCACGTCAGAACGAAGCTAAGATCCCCTTACCTGAGAACGTGTGCCGCTGAATCTCTCATCAAGAATTTGGACAACTGCAAGCACATGAGCAACAGAAGTCAGGAGCTTGGTCCATGTAGAGCAATGACATACCGATTCCTCATCCTCCAATGGTATCAGGATGTTCTTGCCATAGCCACGCCTATCGGAGACGATAACATACGCTCAGCTCTTCAAGCTCGAAGGACTGTCTTCGAAACTCACTCGCGAATGTGCTCATAACGCATTCCCAGATATTTCAAACGACGTCCAAGAGGCAAACCCGCAGTCTCCGCCAGGTACCTACTCGCTTGAGCACCTTTCATGGAGACGTTCGCTATCTCCAGACCGCCTTTATCGAGATCTACGACAACGCCCATAGGACATCTGCAATAAGGCAGAAACGCGAGAAGTCTACCTAAGCCAATTGAACTCAATACCGAGATACATACTGTGCAAATTGATTTGCCAGACGTCTCAAAAAATGGCGTGTGTTGAAGTCCGACTGTCCTTTTGCCTGGGGAAGAAGAGGTGTAAGACCCTCAAGGCGACAAGGACCGAACCAATTGTCCATACCGTGATGACCACTCCGTTCCCGACTCGTCTGTCTTCCCAGAACGCCTTGTTCCGGGTAGCAGCGAGAACAGTCTTCGAGGTCAACGCCTTGTTAGATCGAGGTAGCCGAATAACAGTACACGCATCAACTCACTTCTTTCTCAACGATCAATATGAAATCCAAATTCGTCTTTAGCTCAACGGAATCAATATGGTGATTTGCTGGTATGAGGATTGATGTGGGTTTGGCCTGCATGTTATCAGGATGTCGGTCATGAAGTGAAGGACCTGTTCCATCACAGACCTGACTTACGGCTGAAACTGGGACGGTTCTATCAGCAAGATGCAGCTTCATGCCGAGCTGAGGCGCTGCGACCATCATGCCTTTGGAGGCGCTCTCCTGCAAGTCTTGCCCCGATCAGAACATTAAGGATTCGACAGCAATCCAACGGCTTACCAACAGGAAGTCATGACGCTGAAAACCCCCCGTACTAATGAAATCGTCCGAGAGCTGAAGATGCAAGCTCAGCCCGAGGAAGGGGATTGGGAGCTTCTGAATGGCCTACGGCTGAAATCCACCCTCTGTACGGTCTCGGCCGCGATGGTTTCTGTGGCGTAGTCGCCGAAAAGGGCCTTGTTTTCGTAGAGTAAAGCCCTGTATCACAGACAGTTGTTCATCTGACTCGAATCGGGCAACCGCTTGCAACGTACCTGGTCATCTTGACTTCACCCGACACCACGGATCCATAAAGACTTCCTCATATTCCGGTGACCCGGCCTGACAATTAGTCAGCCCGATATAAGTTGCATTCAAAGCCAGGGAAAGTGCTCAGATCACATACTGAGTTTAAGAATGTGATCGGTTTTCGGTTTTGAAATGAGTTGCTCGACGGTACCTATTGAAATCCTCAGCCTGCATACGAATTATGGCAAAGTAAGCGGTATGCTCGGGAGCCAGAGACTATCTGGCGGTTTCTCACCCATCTTCTCGGCGTTGAAGTGTAGGAAGGTCAATTTGATCGTTGGGATTGTCCAAAGAGTCCAATATGGCAGCGAGAAAGTCTAAGACAAAGCCCTCCATGAAGTCCAGAGGTGCTGTGGTGGGGGCGTTCATGCTCAGTGGTGAACCAGAGCGTTGAAGCGAAAGACTATTGTCATAACCTTCCTGAAGATCAAGGATAGAAGAGCAGACAGTCAAGAATCGATCGACTTCAAGGACAAAACAAGCACAATGGACCGGATGAGAGAGCCTATGTCTCGTGTTTCAGGTCGATCTGCTTCCGGCCCGAGGACACTAGCTAGATCAGATCCTTCGCCGTCAAATCATCATGAGATTCGTTACGCCTCTCCCTCTATTGTAAGCGCCGATGAATAATCACTGCGATGCACAGATCGAGAAACACTCTTCAATGCCTTAGGGAAGAGCATCGACGGCATGGTACAAAAGACCAGAGAACAGGGAAGGCAAGATTTTGTAATCGAAAGCGCAAGGTTGCTTCAGGTAAGTTCTCGACTTGGCCCCTCGATTCCGTTGAAAGCTCACTCTTTCGCATTCTCTATTGCTCCTCTTCTGGATAAAAGGCTATCAATCAGCGCCTCAGAGGAGAAGCGGGTCAAGGCCGAGAACGACAGGGTGAGCTTAGGGCCGAGGCAATTTTGCCGAGGGTATTACAACACGAAGATATTCAAGAGGTCAGTTTCGTCGAACTTTTTGCTGGAATCAGATTGATGAGGTCCCCGTGAAAACATTGTCAGACCTCATCAGAAGCTACAACCGAACCATCTGATGGTGCCGAGCCTCCTGGCCGCGCAGAAGCCGCCAGATAATCCCCTATCTCGCATCTGGTAAGTTGTATTCAGAACCCTCTCCTTTTCGTGACTGATTCCACAAGCGGGACACTGGGAGTGGCACTTCCTTCGCGTCCAGTAACGACGAAGAGCGGGATCGCCTACTGCGTCAGGTAGCTCCTACCCCAGGAAGATTCCTGCCATCGGTATTGGACTTGAACCCTCGCGATCGCCTGTCATCAATATGTTTGCGGCCAACATGTCGTCCGAGATCTACATGCAAATACATAGACGCTGCTTATAGTGGGACCGAGAACATTCATGAGTTTTAGAAAGCGATTGAGCAAGCGAAGAAGGTGGTCGGGTGACCAGCTAGCTAGAATGAGACCGTTATCCGTAGGGTTTCTTTACTATCTCGAGATTGTCTTTGCCTCTGAATGACAAGTTCTGAAAGCTGTTCTCACCTATACTACTGCCGACAACGTCACGCTGAGGAGGTAATATGGTTTCTGCTGATGGAAGGAGACTCCCTTTGGTAGGTTTGAGTTTCTCCTCAACGTCCCTTCATCCTTTCTCATTCGATTTCCGGCGAATCAGACGATAATCGGTCGACTTGCGGTATCCAACAAAGATTAGAGAGCTGACTAGATTCTCTGTCGGCAAGTCGTAGTGCACTTTTACTCAGCAAATTCAGCGGTAAGTTGTTTCTGTGAAGGCATCTTCGTGTCTACATGACAGGTGATGATAAAGGAACTCTTGGTGATGGAAAATAATCCTCTATGTCATGGCATTCGAATTTAGTCGCAGAGTATGAGAATGATGTCACACAGAGACTTGAATCGATACAAATTACCGAGAGTGCTTGATAACATAGTACCGAAGTGCCAGACACAGAGAGTGGCAGAGCACAACAACCTGATCATTGGTTCAGCGCATAATGGAGTCAGGGGACGTACCACAGGCTTTCCCGTAAGGGATGCGACCGGGGCCTTGTGATGAAACGGTCCTCACAATATTCGTGAGATCGAAATCGACCCTGAGCCTTGCCGAGAGCTAGAGTAATAAAGAGTCTGCATATCTACCATCCCGTAGACTCACGGTCCTCGCGGTCCTATCAACTCAAGGCGCTGTGGCGAAGTTTGTCGACTCTAGCCTTACGGAGGTCCTGGTACACTCACAGTTCGACTGAAAGGACAGCAAGACCGGCAACGCTCTGCCGCGTATAATCTGTCACTGTGCCCAGAGCATTCGACAACCGATATAACATGATGTGAAACGACCTGCCTGCGAGCGCCACGTCGCATGCAATCCGATGCCATGTTGGGCAGCTGACTATGAGATCGCTCATCGAATCCCCTCAGGTTTGAAATCTCAAGAGGCTTCTCTGTGAGTCCCGTGCAGCGCGTCAGCCTGACTTGCATCGATAACGTCCTGCTTTACAACTTCGACTTCACTAATTCCTGATCGTCACATGTAGCACCCCACAACCCCTTCCCCTCCCCGCTCCCAATCGAAAGAGAGGAGAGGCTACTACCTCTTGCGGTTGAGTATCTTGTTAGCTTCGGCCTTCCTTAGATCCAGGCTGGCCTGTGTGAAAGGGAAACCCGGAATGCGCCCGGCTGCGTCTTTCCTGATAGCCTTTGACCCTTTCGACGATCGTTGCCAAGACCGAAAGAACCTCTTCAGCCTGCAAGTTCGAGCAAGGACATCGCTTGCATGAGTGCATGATCAAGCGACTATGTATGCAAGACCATCGAAAAGTCTAAGAGATGTCTCATCCCGACAAGTACCCAAAACTCCGGATTTGTGACCCCAGATAGGGTCATTTTTTCCGAAAAACGTCACATAACCTTCGGCCGCCGGGAGGGGGTCAAGAGGGTGTTTCGGCCGCCGGCGCGGCGCTTCCTTTTTGACAGATCGCTTAGCGCACCCCTATCTACCCCTATAAGCTGGTTCCATGAAACAAGCTGTAAACGATACGTATTCTGCCTCTTCCTCGACTCCTTGGGTCTCCTCTACATTCCCAAACCTTCTTTCACGCTTTTCAGAAGTCAAAGCGGTTTGTACCAGGTCCTTCTCTGTCTGCCATCGCTTCAGTGTCTCCACTGCTGCTCTAGGTATATTGATCATAGTCGCAAGTGAGATGTCAGGTAGACTCTCGACCGCTCCTACCTTGTGGATAAGCCGCCATCCTGGCAGGTGGTGAAAGGAGGGAGTGGGGAAAGAGTGAATGAATGGGGTGAAGTGTGTCCCGCTGAAATGCTTGAGTTCTTGCACGACCACATAAGATAACTTGCCAATGGAGTCCGCGCTCGAAACGTCGACATGTCCGGTAGACTGACTGTCTTGCTCGCACATGGCTAGGACTTTGGAACATCAATGCATGACAAAATCACAATGTTAGTGATTTGAGAGCGTGCATGCAAGCTTCGCTGGCCAATTCCAATGGCAGTCCGCCCTTGCTTGTTCCGCCCGGTTTTCGGGCCCGCAACGAAGACAACGAGATCCAACGGTCCAAGCGGATTGCTCGCACTCACTTTGCCTCCCAGAATGACATTCCGACTGTCTACCTGAGAGGTCCAGCATCTGTAGCGCGCTTTTTTCCTTCCCTCCGCAGCCTGTCGAGATGCTTCCAGTGTCAGCTCACAGGCAAGTCGCGTGTTGACGATATATCTCTTACCTCAACCCTATCGCGACGTATGACTTGGCGCCTGTCCCTTTCGTTCTGTGTCTCCTTCCTTCCAGTAACGGCTTTGCCGATGTATCGAAGTTGCCTCCCGCATCCTTGGAGGTTGGCGTTCAAGATGTCCTCCTCCTAGTCCAGCTGCTTGATAAGGCGAGCGTGTAATGCCTGTCGCGAGGCTCTTACGCTTGCCATGCTGCTTTCTTGAGCTCCACCAGTTGGTGTACAGGTGGAGGAGTCGATGATGGACTTGCGGTTGCTTTTTCTTGCCGTACGCGAGTAGTCGATTTGGTGAGCAAATCGTCGTGCGAGAAGTCGCTTGAGGTCTAGGCTGGGAATGTCATCTTGACTACCGTCTCCTTTTGACAAGATGATCGATTCCTCTTCGAGATCTGACGAGTCCATATCAGTCGGGGTCCCAGTGTCCCTCTACTCGTCGTTGATGTTCAGCCTAAGACCAATGCGCTGACCTCATGCTGCCTTGAACTGACCTGCGCCCGCTCAGATGACTCTCTAGCCAGGTTGTCCTCTCGCATGATCTCTTCCTCGGAGGCTTCTGGCAGTATATTGCTGTTGGTGGCAAAGAGAATGTTCACTATCATCCGGTGAAACTGAAAGACTCACATATTCGCTTGGGTTTTGATTTCGAGAGCCACGACACCCATTGCTACTTCGGCCACGGTTTTCTGGCATCCCTTGCTTAGTTGCATTTCCTTGGCTCGCTCCAGCATGTCCTCTAGCTGGGCCTCATACTCTGGATCGATGCGGGATACGAATTCTTGAAGGAAATTGGTGAACTCCTCGTCTTCCTCTTGATCTTCGTGTATCGGAGGGGGGCTAAGGCTGATCTCAGTCCCGAGATTCCAATCTACTCTCATACCTATAGCCCCGAGGAGATCCAACGCCTGCGAGCTGGCCTAAAAAAGAAGAAAATGTGGTTGAATGAGTAAGGAAGGACAGAAGAAGCATATACAAGGGAGACTGACGTTGAGAGCTATCCTCCCCATCTGTTCATCTGATGGGAAAATGGATAGGTTGACCAAGTTTAGACCTGCCTGCGCTCGGCGTTTTGTGTTGATCCATTGGTACAGTCGAGCTTGCAGAAGGTGAATCTCCCTCACTTGGTCTGCCCTCGTGTAGAAACGTCCTTTCCTTGAGTCTCGAAGACGAGGCTTGATATCTCTTTTCCGCGGATGGGATTGTCTGACCGATTCCCTGAGCCTTCTGAAGTTCGAGGCTGTTCCACCATCCGCACCGGTACGGCCAAGGTAACGTTCAATGCGTGGATCGAAATCCTTGGTGAGACCTGGACAGAAGAATTGGCTGACGGATTCTCCGGGTTGATTCGACTTTTTAGTTCCTGGTTTCGCCAAAGGAAAGAAATGCATCTTGACAGACACGTTGCTCGAAGCCGTGGATTTTAAGGTGCGACAACTCGCGAAATGCTTCTTGAAGCAGGAGCTTTGGAAAACAGCTTTGAGTGGCACCCAGTCCCCACAGTTGGGACACCAAACATGCCGAGGCCAGGGATTGGAGTCTGTCTTGGCTTCGGGAGCGAGACCTTTGACTTTGAGCACAAACCGATCCCAGAGGTGTGGAGACTCCTTCACAATTTCACAGTCAATGAGCTTCTTGGTGGCCTTGTTGTGTCGCTTAGCTCCACCTGTATCATCCCTTTTGCGCAACGTCTTCACGCCCGTTGTTGTTACGGGATCCCGGAAATCAGGGCTTGCTGTCATAGCTTCGCTCTGGGCTTTGTCGCGCTTGACCGCCATGCGTTTATCTTTCGCTTGAGCCACCGCGAAGCTATAGTCGATATCCAGATAGTCTTTCAGCTTCTCTTCGCTATCCCAGCGGACGGAATTGTCAAATTCAGAGTCAGACTCGGAGACATCGTCCATCTCGTAGTACCCGTCGCCGGAATCATTGTCGGAGGAGAATCCTGTTTCTGCTTGCGCCGATCCAGGAAGCGATGACGTGGGGGCTGACTCGACGTTGTGATTGGCAGCAGTATCATTCTCGGGCAGCGAATGCGGTTGGTCCATTCCTTCCGCTCCTTGCCGTAAATCTCTCTCCTTCATAATTTGCTCGGTCCACGCTTGGTGTTGCACCGCCAGAGCTTCTCTTGCAACACTGGGAAACTAGTCGAGCTGCTCGTATCCCTTCTGACGGCGTGGTGCATCGGAATTTGAGCTTGTGCCCTCTTGCAGCACGAGAAGAAAGGTGCGTAAACGAATATACTTCGCGGTCCTTGGGCAGGCCAAAGCATAATCGAATATGTCATGTTCAATCGCGTTCAGGGCAAAGTAGGCGCAAGAGTGGCCGTCGGATTGCCGTCCAGACTTGAAGCATTCGTTACTGGGAGGTGAGTGCTGGATCGGGCAATTGAGACCCAGTCCTTGAGCAATGAAGAGACATGCCTGGTAGTAGGTGGAGCTGAGAGGAAAGTTTGATGAGGAATCGCAAAAGTTCCATGTTGCTTTGGCGACATCAAGTTTGCCAACAATCCAGTGGCAATTGTTCACGCTGATAGGGAGATAGATGTCGCCTGTTCCGCGTCTCGCTACTTCCTCTTTCAAGGCGACAAACCATGGATGTCGAAGTAGCGCGGCTCTTTCCACGTCAGGTCGAGCTTTCAGGCCATGGGGAGTCACCAGGAACAGCATTGTGCAGGCTCGAAGGATGAAGACGGGCCGAAACTTGCTAGGATGATCTGACGGCAAGGCTTGACGTTGAGCGTAGGCGCAGCGACATAACACCTGTGCGGCGGCGTCCACGATCTCGTCGTTTGCCCATTCGGACCCATGATCCTCTTTGAAAAGCGTGCCATGGCGAAGAGTCAGCGAAAGTCGCACAAACGAAGGGATTCGAAAGGCAACTCACGAAGGACCAGCTGCAACCTTTGCAGTGTGAGGTCGCCAGACTCAAATCTCCTTAGTCTCTCGTTCCATCCTCGTTCCCGCCATAAGTGGTGAGCCGCTGCTGCGGCCGCTTGGACGTCCAGGACGAGGTCGAACTTAGAAGTTTTGAGAAGCCATTTCGTGGTCTCGGTGTAGTCCTTTCGAATCTTGTCGATGATGTCTCGAGTGAAGAAGTCGACGATCTCTTGCGACACCTGCGCCCCTTCAGCAAATTCCAACGCGGTGACACGCGATTCTGGAGGAGCCACAAGCTCAGGTGGGTCGTCTACAAGAGGTACTTCTGGAGATCAGCGATGGGTACATTGATGACCTCTAGGAAGACAGACCAGGATGTTGGGACTGAATCTTGGCGAGATAGGAGGCGTGGTGCCCGTGAAGATCAATGAAGGCTTGTAGGAAATATTTCCGACACCTCTCAGCGATCCACGGTAGTAGTGAGGAGACAGGTCACCCAGCAGATGATATTTGAATAGATTCATACGAGGCTACTTTGACATCAATACTATCCTTTGATCCATCTCTGATGCTACAACTGATGCCACAAGCCTTGCAGCGGGCACGTGAGCGACGTGAGTAGACAACAAGCTAGACAATTGCTAGACAACAAAGCTGACAACAATCAAACAGTTGGAAGGATTCTCGGTTGATGGAGGTGGAAAGAACATGGAAGAACATCCTGCCTTTGTGTCACGATGTAGTACATTACTCTACTCTACGAATCTCTTTCTCGGCTTTCTTTCTCGGCACCTCGGCACTGTACTCTCGAGCACCCTCGAAACCTTTCAACTGTTCAAACCCCTTCTTTCGCCACCATTCGCCTACTATGCGTCTCAGTTGATTACCGTAGCTTGAAGGATAATTTTCACTATGAAGCAAGTTTTGCCACCACCTGAAGAACGGATATATGGGCGACAACTTGGTCGACATTTGTAACACTGCCTGAGGAAAGTCTTCACACGTTCATCTCTGATACAACGCTTGTGATACTTCTCTCAATTTGATTCATCGATTCCATCAATGGCTGGAGTGCATCAGGGACATGATGGAACATGTGCTACCGCCACTGGCCCCTGAACCGGTGAAAAGAGCCCCCCCAACGGCTCTCCAAATTCCGAAAATCCGCCTGATACCCCCAATTTTTTCGGGGCCTGGCGGGCGCGAAATTCCGAGAAAAATCACAAAACCTACCACTCCGCGAGGGCCGGTTTTCCGAATTTGGGCATCACACGTTTCTTAGGCTTTTCGATGGTCTTATGTATGCCCACAGGACTTACTCCCTCCATGTCCCTAGCGCGGAAGGTGATCCTAAAGAGATCTAGCAAAGACTCCTCTTTTGACATCTTCAGGCCCGCATCGAGGATTTCGTTGCGGACGAAGGGTCGTAGTTCGGTCTCGACAGGTGTGGGCGTGGGCGACGCATAGACCATTCTGGCTGTGAAGGGATATCTTTCATGGCCGGAAAGACGTTAAAAATGGGTGTGCTTACCGACTTCTAGATCTAGCCACACTGATTCTTGTTTCACCTGTGATTCCAGATCCTGATCTCCGGCCAACAATGCTGCGAGGATGCATGCGCTGAGCGGTCTGAAGATCGGTCATCGCGTTTGCAGGAGAAGTAGTGACAGCGACAGGGCGAAAGAGTCGAATTGACCTGATGACATGTGAGCATTTGATTCTTATAGCGACCAACGAACAATAATATGTGAGCTGGCAGAGGTCAAGGGGCGGGTCAGCTGGCGGGTCTCGTTCATCAGCTCAGCTTTCCGATAACGCGATGAATGAAGACCCTGGATTCCAGGGTCCTGATGAATGTATCAGCGGAGGCTTCTGGAAACGCGACGGACGCAAAACCTGAAATCAGCACACTACAACAGCAGATGGAAATAAGGCAATCAAGCATGGAAGCAGTGGGAAAGGAGGGAGGAGAAAAATGAGGTCCAGCTCGCTGGTGTTACCCCATCCCCGGGCCTCGTTTTACCGTCCGAGCAGCAAATATGTACAGCGAAACGGCACAGCCCCACACCCTTGACAATTACACCGGATGTATTCTATTACAGGCAAAGCTACCACGATCCAAGCAGCTAGCTACACCAGATCCTCATCCCAGACGTTCCCCCGCCCTTACGGATGGAGGTACATGATAACATTTGAAACAGCTACAATACTAGCCTCTGACGCCTGATCGATTGGTCAACTCAAACCCTGAATTCATCCATCATCGGTGTCATGCATGACAGTCACCTGGACTCGAGCGCGTGCTGAGTAGCAGGAGGTGGTGGCAATGGTCTGATGGAAATCTCATAGAAATCCAGCCACTGCCTAAGCGCGGGAGAACGGTAAACAAGAGAGATGGACTGTCTGTCAAATAGACATGTTGTAGCAGTCCTCTTCCCGAATGGATACCGCTTATCTCATCGTCATCATTCGTTTGGCGTGACCCAGAGCCAATCGAGGCTCAATTCATGACACCCGAGTCGGAACCACCTCTTGCGAGAATCGGTGCCGTCTCCGCCTGTCGAGGCTCAACCGGTATCCGAACCAACTCGAGCACCTGCCGTCGCGCGTCCAATCACGCCTCCCCCACCATCTCGGCGCTCCGTGGCCGAGGGCGCATCCCTCACGCCCGTCGCTTCCACCGGCGCACGGCTCTTGCGCATCCGACCGATGAGCGGCTGTCGCGATCGATTCAACGACAATAACCTCTTGCTTGAGGGGGGCCAGACTCAAAGAAGCGTGCGGGCAGTGGAGAAGCCCGGACTGTCCGGGGTCTACGAAGTGCGAACTATTCTCGGCTTGTTCCGGTCGTTTCGAAGTCTGACCTAGGGTTGAAGCTGCAGAACAGGTCGTCAGGAACGGGATCGTCAGCGCCAACACCGCCCATCCATGCCATCGCCTCGAGCTCGACTCTATGACATCGTAGCGTGGCACCACTACCAGCGCCCACAAGCAATATCGTCGTCCTGGCGAGCGATGGCTCATTCGCCATGATCTTCTGGCAAAGGGCGCGAGGGACCGCGAAGAAAATGACTCAGCCGAAGGAGGTCTCGGAAAGAGAAGGTACTGTGATCCTTTGTGGAGCATCGCAACATGGCTATCTTTTGACATGTCATATCGTTTGAGAAACTGCAACCACGAAGGCGTCAAGGAGCGACGCAGTAACACCATTCTTGTAAAGTATATGAAAATAATGGCGCAGATTGCATTCGGAGCAGGTCTGGAAGGTCTGCGCAACATAACGCATCATCACATAGGAATCCGCTCAACATCTTTCAACAACCAAGAAGCACCAGTACTGGGCCCCTCTTCCCCCTTCCGCGTGATGACATCCCTCGTGCAAGCCGTGTTCAAACACTTATTAAAATACGTCAACAAAGACAAACGCCCGCAGCTAACCTCTGCTCGTGGGCTGCTGGCTTGTGTTGCAATAATGGTACAATGTGCTTCTCCACTTTGTATATACTTCGCAAATCTCCCCAACGCATCTGAGATCAGTTAGGCCTGGCTCTGCCTGGCAGCCTTGGAAGCCTCGCTCGCAAGACGAATGGCCCATGTGAACCTGAAAATCGCGTCCATTCAGTCCCGTTTCGACGCAAGAATGATCTTCATGACCTACTCATAAGTTTTCGTTGCGTCTTCGAAGGAACTGAGGATGTGAGGGTCCGGGCCACCTTCGATGCAGTCGATAAAGTTGCTGACTTCGCTGAAGAAGGGATCATCGTCGGTAAACGCGTCTGAAATGAGTCGCGTTGTCAGAGAAGTGATTCGACCATCAGAAAGTCATAAGGCTCACGTCGCTCTTCCATGTCGTCTCCGGGCCTTCGCAAGTACAAGGTAGGGGCATTGTAGGGGTCCACGAGCCTGAAAGAAGTGCTTAGCTGATGTTTTGCGACTGTCACATGACACTCACCTCATTTGGAAACCATCACAGTACACCTCGAGTTCACACGAGTAGGCGGTTCCTTGAAGCGCAACAGCGTGGACAAAAGTTCCGACGGCACCGTTCGTGTACTTCCACGTGGCAGTGGTCATTCGCGGGATTCGCTGGTCTTCCGGGATCTGGGACTCGTCGATGGGGATCTTGCTCAGCTGGCCAGGAGTCTCGTCCCATTCGACCGAGTGCGCCACGACCGAGCCGATGTCGACGTCTCCTCCAAAGTATCGAGACAAGTCACAGAAGTGGGTTCCTTGCTCGATCACAGGTCCCATGTCGATGGCCTTGTTCCACCAAGCCGGCTTGGCGATGGCTTCGTACGCGCATGCCTGTTCGGGAATGTGAGAAGATTGATAGCGAATCGGTGCGGATAGATGCTCACATATCGAGCGATAGTACCCATGACGGTCAAGTTGTTCTCGGCAATGATCTGCTTCATCTTTTGCACACATCGAAGGTATCGCAACATGTAGCTGTAAGGAGGGTCAGTCAAGGTCTCTCGAGAAAGACGGTTTGACTCACCCGACCGAGACAACATTGCCGGCTTTGACCAAGGCGGCGGTGACTTCCTTGGCTTCTTCGACCGGTCCACAAGCGACAGGCTTCGACTCTGCAATTAGTGGTAGACTAGCACGTACTGCTATCGAACACACCTTTTCAATGAAGTAATGAGAGTCGGGGAACAACTTGAGCAACTGGAGTTCCAGATCCGTGGCCTTGGTAGTTCCTCCTCGGTATGCGGGCGGGGACCCGACGATGATGGCGCTTCCCGAGACCGACTTAGACGCAGCAGTGACGACGGGTATCTCCCACTCACTGAGGTTCTGTCTCCTTGCTCATCTGAGCCTTGAAGTCTTCGATGGTCTTGAAAGTCTTGGTGTCACGGTAAGCACTCTCTACGAAAGACGCTCGCTTGCCGTCCAAGACTGTCTGGGATCGTTGGAGGTTGGGATCGATTAGGCCGACGACCTTGAGTCGAGGGCCGAGCTTGTGTTCGAAGCGGAAAGAGTGACTAGACGAGAGTTAATGAGCACCGGACGGTCAACTGAAGAGCAATGCGACTCACTTCCACGGTCCTTCATCACTGCCGAACATGATGTTCTGCAATTCCGTCAGGTCAGCGCGGCTCACGCTCAGTCTGCATATTTGCCTACTCCTGCTCCGATCATCAAGACGTTAAAGTCAGCACCGGGTGCTGGCGGCGCGGCACTATGAGCGGTGTTGTAGGCGACCAGGGGCATAGCGGTTTGGGCAATTTGTCGCGTCAGGGGAGGTGTTTTGACGATGACATGGCGAGGTGCGAGTGTCGAGGGGGATGATCCGGTGGCATGGGTAAAGAGGGTTCGGTTGTCAGAGGTAGAAACCGATTTTGCCGTAGCCGGTCGAACAGGAGGAAGAACACGAGCGGTAGCAGACAAGTGACGAGCGAATTGCAGGGTCCCACGACGAATGTTAGGGGATGTCGAACGCGGTAGACAGACGGCGAGATTGTTGAACAGCATTGTGTCGAATATTGGTAGTTGCAGAATGGATGTTGGGATTGAACATTGATAGCGGTAATGTCGAGGACGAGAAGGACCAAAAGCGGGATACCGCAGTATATATATCGACAGCGCGTGTGCAAGGGGTCCAGGGGAATGGTGAAAGGATCAGGCAGAAAAAAATCAAGCCAAGCAAGTCAGGTGACGCAACGAACATCAAACAAGGGAAGGTTCAACGGCGCGTTGGCCCAGGGGGGTCATCGGGGTATGCAACCCGTGTCGCGGAGAGCCGCAGTCGAACGAGATTTCCAGAGGGGATCATCAAGTCACAAAGGATTGTCCATATTGGATGTCGGCCGAAACACAGCAGTTTGAGGGGTTTTTGAGTTGATGGAAGTCAAGGTCACGTTTCAGGTATAGAGAGAACACCGGATTTGACCCGAAGCAGAGCAATCCCGTGGAACCGGACCAGAGCGGGCGGCGGAAGCGTCAGGTGACCGATGATGGCAGACCGAGGGGTTGCAGAACGGCGTTGAAGGGGAAGGAAGAGCAGTGGAACAGTCAGTCAACTATTTGGTATTCCTGATGTAAAGCAGGCCTGTTTGGTGCTCGTAGTCGACCATGAACCCTAGTTGCGCCCGGCAAAAACGGAAAAATCGACCCTATCCCAGCTCGATTGGCGTTTTCCATCAAGTTCGATTCACTGCGGTGGAAGGCCAGCGGAGTTCCATCAAAACCTCTTGACCCTCGCCACCATCCTCTGATACGACGCCGTGGCCCATCGTAGCTCTTCACCTTCCTCGACCACAGCACTGAAACGACGAGAAACACAATAGAAGAGGAAATGACACTGACAGGTCCATTCGAGTCGGTTGCTCCGGGTGAATACCATCATCTGGGGGCTCTGTGTGGCCGCCGTCCTTCCTCACGAATGTCTCCGAGATGAATCTGAGGCCGTACGTCTTCTGGAACGAGGTCGACGAAGCGAGCGTTTGCGTACGCGACAAGAAACCGGTACTGGGTCGAAGGAGCGCAGTCGAGAGGGATCGTGTGGTTGTGGCCGAGGACGCCCTGGAGAGGGATTTCAAGACGGCAGTAGGTCGTCGAGCAGCGAACATGCTAGAGACGGAGAACAAAGGATCTACGTCAAGCACCGTTTTGGTACATGTTTCAACATGAAACACTCACGCGTTGATGAAAACGTTTCTTAACTTGGTTCTATGCGTTGCGCTGCTAGGAAAAATCTATGATGTTGCTACAGAGGAGAGATATCGTTAAAAACCGAATCCCACGCCGCTGTTGAGACTGACCTCGTATGGCTTAAGAAGCGGTGCTTGTATAAAGAAAGGTATGACTGACTTTCGGAACCTCTTCCGAATTGATCCACTAATCTGTTCACTGGCGTATATCTGGCGCGAGAGTCTAGAGTGACCAAACCTCGAGCGGCTGTCGGAGCTTTGTGGTATTCCTCAACCTGGGTTGGGATGCAAAGTCTGCTCCAATATCCTCTACGGAAAAGCTTTTGTGCAGAACTGGCATTGGGCACGCCGACGAACAAGTTGCGTGAAATACGATCGGCGTTTCTAGCCGGCGGTGCAGATAGCCAAGCCGCGAGCTACGCACACTTTTGTGCTGGCTGACGTCATAAACACCACCACTATGCTATACAAGCTCGCGTGTACATCAAGATGGCTACTGTAGCTAGATAGCTTTCAAACATGCTCTTCTTACGTCTCTTCTCCAACTCGTGAGCTAGGGTTCCGCATTCCACTTCGGATTCTGGAGCAACTTGCTGAGAACAATGCCACGAGTCATTCCACCGGTCGATAGTCAATATTCAAGCGTTGTTCGTAAAACTCTTGACAAAATGACTGCATGTTAGCGGCTACCCATTACAACGTGATTGTGATGTAGATCGTGCTACAGAGACTAGAGCTTGGCCGACGGCTTCGTAGCAAACTGTGTCTCCGAGTTGTACGATCCGGACGATTTCGTACTGCTGACTCCTCCGGTGGCGGTCATGAGAAGAGCGTCCGCATATTCAGCACCGGACCACTGAAGACGAGGACTGTAAGTAGGACGTCCGCTTGCGTGTGAGTCTGAAATAGCAACATACAGCTTGGTGCTTGACGACCTCGCAACCCTCCTCCATCTCCTTCTCTTGAATCATATTGGTGTAGGCCTTCATGCCGTCCACAGCGAACGCTTTGGCGAAGCGGTTCGAGATTAATGCATTGGTATGAAGACCGGCCAGCGTGATGAATTGCCAGCTGTAGCGATGCAGTGGTCAGCATTTACCTCCGCTTGATAGCTCGCCCTGATACATACATGAAGCCGAGCTTTCCGAGCTTCCAAACGTACTCCTTCATATCCTGGTCGTTCAGACCTGCAGCTCTCCAGTTGAACGACGGGGACAAGTCTGCACCGACGCCTCATCAGCGCGAAGTCGAACCTCCTCATCTCTATACATACTGTACGACAGCCAATGTCCGGGACGCTTGGCGTGGACACCCTCGGCGAATTCCTTGGCTTGAGCATAGATGGGCTGCAATACATAAGTGGTGAGTTCGTCACCGCGGCATGAGAGCTCTGAAACACACCGATTTCGTCTCCATCCACAGAAGATCAGCGTAAGGAGCAAACTCGACGGCTCGGTTGATGGCACACTGGGTTCCGCCCTGGTATCGGTAGAAGCCCTCTCGAGT
>JAMALG010000143.1:0-20147 GCA_023628115.1 Naganishia sp. PT2105A-2 | reverse complement strand
GCATCGGCATTTTCGGCGTGGCCTCGGCGTCCCGCCATCTCTTCGCGGCCATCCTTTGACACCTTCTGGCCTTCTGGCCTTCTGGAATACGCATTTCGCTCGTCACCTGCGCTTGATGCAGTTGCTCCCGTCGACTTGCGCCTGCGCCCAGATCCAGCCCATGCCAGACGGGGTACATAAGGGCAGCTCCTCGCCAGATCCATGCCCCCGCGTCTTCTCTTCCCCTTCTTTCCCCCCGGAATTTTAACCAAAAGTCAAAAGTCCACAACGATGAGTACTTTCTCTCGATCAACCCATTCCACTATCTCGGTGTCTGGAAAGAATGTTGGCGACGTTCCCTCGTATATGCGAGGAACGCACGCAAGCGATGGCAAGCGACGGACGAAGGTGGTCCACGCTCCCAGGCCCGAGCCGTCGTTGTCGAGGGACGGCGTCAGGCCAACCTCGGCCCCAGCGCGAAAGCGAATGGTGGAGGACGAGGACGTGAGGAGATACCGGCGCCTGACTCAGGCAGCAAAGGCAAAGGTTGCGTCCAGGTCGTATGTCTTGCGGGGCGTTCGAGTCGAAGTCCCTCAGATCGTTATCTGCGAGTACGAGGCGAGCGAAGAAGACAAGGTGTGGCAGGATGACCTGATCCAGGAGGAGTTGGACAAGATGGACGAAGTCCTGCCTGAGGTGGACAATCTCTTCGTAGGCAGGCATACGTACCGAAATGCAACGGGGGCGGTTGTCGCGCGTCGTATCAAGTGGAAGGAGAATTATGCGAAGAAGACGGGCGTCGAGTGGAACGAGTTCAGAATCTGCCGAAACTGGTCGCTGAACATTGAAGACTTTGACGACATCGAGTGAGGGCGCATGATCCAGAGGCGTGGTCTTGCGTCCTAGGTATTGCTGATCTCTTGCTTTGACACAGCCCCGTCAAAGTATTTCTTGTGAGGATGGCACATCATCAGGCCAGTCGGATCGAGTTGTCGAGACGACGCATGCGTTCGTTCATGACGCACGCACTTACCGATTCCGACGAGTTGCGGTAGCTGCCCTCTCGCGGTCCTCATTGCAGGGATGTGTGGGTCGGAACGTCTTTGGATGTGACAGCTGCCATCCAGGGTGTGTTCGGGTTGGCGTTGTCTCTGGCGATGGAGTGCGTGCTTTCGGGCCGTGGCCGTCGACCGGGGCTGGGAAGGTAGCGACGTCGACAGTGATTTCGACCGTCGTGAGGGCGTGGCATGTGGGTTTCCCAGTCCATTCTATAATAGTATGCCATCTGTTGTAGACCTGCTGTAGAGAATACATTCGACCTGCTGTAGAGAACATTCTGCTGTTTGACCAGTACACTCCTGTATTTGCTGTTCAACGCAGTAGATCATCGTTCAACCAGCTGCTCAACCAAAGAGGAGTTGTTTCCCTGATGGGACACAATCAAGTGACACTTCCTTCCAGTGCTTCCATCTTTTATCCCTTTTCGGAAAGATCGCGTTTCAGCGAGGAGGACCGTTCCATCAATCCGCCGGTGCTGGTTGAACGATGACCATTGTTCAGGTCCACCGTGTCCGTCTTATCGACTCCTCTATCCGACTTGCGCCAACCTCATCGTTCTCATCGTTGACCGGTAGTCGGGTCCTCCAAGCGGAAATAGCATCTGCAAGAAGAGTATGTGGCACGTCCTCGACCGCTGCAACACCGTGGTACCAACTTGTAACCTGCGCACCAGATTTGACGACCCTACTACGGACCACATTGGTATTTGACGAACACGGCTGAGAGGCTTGATATCGCTGGGTCGCCACATCGTGTTCTGGAGTCCTGACTGATCCCAATAACTTCATTCGCTCTATTGTAGTGCGGTCACGAAACAGGATTTTGCACGAAACCGTCATTGTTCCCGAGGACTAGATCCCTTACCGATCCGGAAACGCAAATCGGATTCGCGGCGTCACAAACACGACCACCCGCAACCACGCTTCAGCCGAGCACCAGGAGTCTATTCGCATGTCATCAAGGGGCTTTTGCCTGTCCGATTAGGTCTTGAAGCCTCGAAGTGAAGACAGCGATTGACGAAACTCTTGACATAGCCGAACGGCTTCGGTCTGCCGTCTTCCTGCGGGCAGTCGTAGAGAGATTTGTCCAAGATCCCCCTGTCACTGACGAACGGCTATGGGAGAACTCGAAACCCGACGGCGGATGTCTGTCGAATCATTTCATGGCGTCAAGTCCACCTGCATGATGAATTCTGCAGGGACGACGGTTCTCAGGCACGGCTGCACTGCGCAGTTCGCAACAGGGTCGTCCCTAGAGACATAAAAAGTTGACCAGGAAGGGTATCCATCGAGTGAGTCAATCCGCGACACCAGACCTGTATACCGCACTGACGAAGTAACCTTGTCCACCTGAAGAAGTCTATTATGCTGAAAAAAAGGCAAGTCGCGAGGGCTACAAGGGAACCCTTCTCGAGCTCGAACAACCGCCTCGGTAGCGATATCCTCGCCGGTACTCGCGGCCACCGATACACTACCGCGATCTCGAGAATCCCTTGTTATCGAGCGTCTGGTGTCGGTCGACGGAAAGGCTAAGAATTGAGGTCCATATCCAGAACAGACGATGCTGTTGCAACAGCCTGCGCGGTAAGCCCAGTTGTTTGATAAGGAGGTTTCGCCTAATCCCGTTTCCTTTCCAGAAACGAGCTTTGATAATGGTTCTGTGACCACTTCACTACAGCCATCCGGCTGCGATTCTGGGCATGATCTTGCAGTACGACCGGACGGCGGAATTGCTTCGAGTACGTCTTGACTTGAAACCTGGGACTGTGACATTCGACGTTTACTTCTATTGCACGCAGACAAGAAGTCCTTTCGCAGTGAGTCTCCCCCGACGGGGGATGCCCGTCGTACTGTACCCTCATTCGAATCGATTGCCCTTAGCGGGAGGTCGAGGCCCACGTTGTGAATCGATATACGGTTTGGGATGATCCGAAAGGCTGCAAAGAGTCTTGTGAGTACCGGGATGGCATGGGCAGACCTCACTTGCTGGACAATGGAGGTACACAGACGCATTGACTACAGTTGTTACTCAACGCACCGAAGCATCCCGCGCCAGATCAAGGTCTGAGCGTCGGAGGTTTCTGAGACACCGTTAGGCAATCGAGTCAGCTATCGAGTTAAACAACCGCCAGTCAGCTTCCGTACGCGTTGAAACTTGAAGCCTCGCGTATTTGACCTACCGAGGCAAGTTGCCTTGCCATGGAATCGGAGCTCACGCAGTTCCAGCATCGGTGGTAGACGATCGCCAAAATCTTGTCCATCCAGAAGCAGCACGACGATGACTGTCATCAAAGAAACACAATTCAAGTCGTATCTGTTCGGCGCCTGTATACCGTCAAACCCTTATATCATATCAGTTGCGTCCTGTTGTATCCAAGTCGGTTTCGGGTCCACACATGCCACCTCCCATTCGCCGTACTTATAATTGTACACATCCAACGAGTTCACTCATGGAAATCATTTCGTTAAGCGCGTGCTATGTACTGATCGCTGAGCAGGTTGATGCGGATCCCTCCTCCTAAAGCATTCCGGCGCAAAGAAAGGTGCACGAAAAGGAAAAGCAATGTCCCTTACGCCGTTGAACGCGAATGCACAACGTCGTGGTGCTAATCCATGTGTGCAGCACCAGTCATATCCCTGCGCCGCATGAGCACCGCAACCCCGGCTGGCTCCCGTTTCAAGCTAGCTGCGACAGCTTTGGGGTCTGCGTTTGTCAGTCCATCGGGTTGACAGCATTTCACTAACTGACACATGCCAGTGGCAGCTCTAGTCCTTTGTTGGCAATGCATAGCTCGGCATTGGTGTGATGATAATACAAGACGTCTGATTGCGTTTAGTGAGCCTGTCCCATGTCGGCACCGATCGGGTCCCACTGGCCTGGTGCGGGCTTGACCTGCAGAGGTTCCCACCTGAAATACAGCAGGCATATAAGTGAGAAACAATGACAAGCCGGGCGTCCAGACCGGTATAGGGAAATGAGCTTACGGTTTCCACTCCAACATCTTAGCTGCCAACGCCTGCTCGTCCTTTGCCACCTGAATCACCTGCTCAATCTGTCCAGCGTCCAATTCCCTCTCTACGGCCTCGACATCTCCGTTGGCCTTTTCGATAACGGCGGCTCGCTGCTTGAGGATCGCTTCGGTTGCTTGTCGATAAACGGATTCCGCAGGAAGTTGAGACAGCAGAGACAATGTTGACTTGTAGGTCTGGGTCAAGGCTGGCAGGGGATCGGCGTGTACGGCGAGACCAGTGATACCGGTGGAAACCTTGGTGCCTCTGGAAAAACAGGCAATAAGTGTCAGCTACAACGGGAAAAATGGGATTTCGCGTGGCTTACCTCACGGCATTCAGTAGGACTCTCGAGCAACGGAACATTTTTGAGCAGAAGTGGCAGGGTAAAGTAAGACTCAAGGACCCACCGTCTTCTAACTGTGCATGATATGGGTATAGCAGCGACACCACCAAGGATCGATCGCTCAGCCCGGCACATAGGCCAATCGAGAGATCCGCGTTAGGGAAAAGCGGTATGACGTGTCTTTTTTTGCGACCTTCCTGCGGTGCCTTCGTGGCTCTCTCAAAGTCTCTCAATGCATGGGCGCTGCTTCGTTCCACCAAGTCACCATTCCACTCAATCGGTAAAGGGCTCCCGGAAGCCATCATATGTAGCATTCCCTGTAACCTCAAGTCTCACACGCATTACGCGTCGATGTGGGTCGAAATATACCTCAAAGCAAATAGCGAAGTGAATGCGTCTGGTCGGGACAATCCAGATATGATACATGTGCAGTGGTGAGGACCTGCTATGTCCAGTCTATATATCAGTACAATGTTACATCACGCAGGACCGTGTAGGCATCTCTTTTGTGAGAGTTCCGGCTACGCCCATTTTGCAAGCAAGGCCATCAGACCACTACCGAGAAGCATACACGCGAAGATGTAGGTGAGTTTTCCGCTCGAAGCCTTCATCGTTCTTGGGTTGAGGAGAATTTCATGGCCCAGCAGCTAGAGTTTCGAAGTATGTCAGCTTCATTCTTAGGTGGGCGAGGATGACACGGCTTACCTCAACCAAACCGGTGTACAGCAAGATGCCGGCGGAGAACGCATCCAGGACACCAGACACAGCATTTTTCGTGGCACCGTTGTCATTGTAAGTGGTTCGTGCACCATAACCAGCAGCAACACCAATGGGTCTGTGAATGGCGGGGATCAATCAAAATGCGATGCCAGAAGAGTCACGGATCAACGTACGTCATGACGGAGTAAAGGACTCCCGCAATATAGGGCGCCCACTTGAGGTGCGAGGGCAGGTTCAGCTGGGACAGTCGAGAGCCGAGACCGAGACCCTCGAACATTTGGTGGAAGATCAAGACGATGAAGAGGACGATAAATTCGTCCGTCACGCCGAGAGTCAAACCGATGATGATGGAGTGCAGCATGACACCGAATTCCAGGATAGCGACAGCGATAAGTTGAGCGACACCTTCGGCGGTCGTCGTGCTGTATTCAGGGTTCAACGATGATTCCGCGCTCTCGACAGCTTTGTAGTCGGGATGCTTTTCGTTGGACAGGTCGGATGACTGCACCGGGGACGAGGGCTCGACGACGCTGTGGTCGTGAGGGGTAACGTCGGGGTGCTGATGATCGTGACCGTGTTCAGCTTCAGCGTCCATGTGCGTGTCTGAGGTCGCCCAGAATTTAATATTGGTTTCCATCTGGGATCAAGAACGTGACTTACGATAAGTCAAGCCAAGCTTGGCCATCTTGCGGTGGCCGATACGGTATGCCGCGATTTCCGCAAAGAAAATGAAGTATACCGCTGCCATGGCGATGGCGGGTGCCCAGTCCTGTTCAAAAGAGGGCCGGTCAGTCTGGATGTCGACTACCGCCATCTGAAACCACTCACATATTCTGCCCAGGCACCCGTCAAGCATTCACTTCCTAATGCCTCGAACGCCGGTGTCAATAGACTGCAAGATCAAGCCATTGTCAATAATCTAAGGTGCTGCCATATACATTCCACGGAAAGCGACTCACTGCATAAATGCTGTGGCGATGATGACGCCCGAACCAAAGAACTTGGCGAACCTAGAGACGAATCATCATCAGCAGTGAAAGGTATCCAGCAAGCATGGGGACATACTCGAAGACGGGTGTCGGCACCCATTTTGATTTACGCAACACGATCGGGAGAAGGGTTCCGACCAGGGATGTTACCTATACCAGCGAGTCAGCAAGAGGGGGATGTACTGCGCTTGAAAAGATTCTTACGAGGATAATGAAGATTGATGCGATACGCAGGCCATTGTGCGAATCGTCAAAGGAAGCGGCACACGGGTCTTCGATTTCACCTGCATCGGCCATTGTAACGCTTGTTCGAGTGATTACTGCTGCGTCGGTGCTAAGCCTGAACGGTACGAAGATCGGGGGAGGCTGATTGCTGTTGTCGATGACGATAAAGAGGGGTTCAAGCCGTTGTTGGAAGTTTATATATCTAAGGGCTGACCCTGTGGTCGATGTCGGCGCAAAGGTCCAGATGCAGAGAGGAGCCTCGTGGTGGTATTCTTCGCAGAGTCCGGATGGATAAGGATGACTGCCCTTGCTGGTGTTCGAGTTGCAGAAAACGGCGTCGAAGCTGTCGTGTTGAATGGAGGTTATACGGGTTTTTGAATGCACGATGAATGTCGGTGGACGGAAATAGCAACGTTTCAAGACGACAAGACAAGGATAGCGACAGAGCAGTCGTCGTGGATGAATGCCGAGACGGAAGGACGCCTCAGCAGTGGAATGGCAGCGTCACGCGGACGGGTATCGTTCATTCGCCCATCTGCAAAATCTTGTCGACCCGTAGCAGTCATGACCGTCCAGTCCTCATTTCTGGTTTTGGCTAGTGTACTTGCCGATCCGCGCGCTGTATCTCGTCCAATCGATCACCGCGCCGCGTCTCCCTTGATTTTGAACGAAATTGTTACTGAATCAAGCCGGTTCTCCGGCCTGCATTCAACTGGTCCTCTAACAACCTCATCTGCTCCACGTCAGACAACGTATTGCGACAGACTCTCTTGAGTGAAGAGGCCACAGCTAGTCAGGCGATGTCCCGTCTCCAAGCTTGTCACGCCACAAGCAAAGCACGCTGCAGAGCCACAACCGGGCAAGCGAAATGACGATGAACAACTTCCGCACTGCTTGAGCTTGTGCGGACATATGCCTTTTGGTCTCCAGGTCGGCGAGATCCGAAGCCGGACTTGGAGTCAAATGAGTTGGAATCGACGCGCTCCATGGACAGGTGATTTTGGATTCCTTGCTTCGAGCAGATGCAAATCGAACAGATCGCAGAACGACATCAAGACTCTCCAGCATAGCAATACAGGATTGCTACTATAGAGGATCTCGACAGTAATCCGTCCGGATAATCGCTTGGCGTAAACTGCGTCCCCTGGCGATTGACGAAATACCCGGCATGCCAGCTTCTGCAACACAAGTCAAAAGAACGAAGCCGTTCCTCCACGAAGATCGCCTTCTCTCGGTACAGTCTCATGTCGTCTCTGGATATGTCGGTGAGACTTTCGAGTTACCTCTGCGAAAAGCGTTGTCTTACCTTCATCCCCCATCCAGGAAATCGCGCTGCTACTTTCCCCTTGCAACTCTTGGGATACGACGTAGACGTGATCAATACGGTACAATTCAGCAATCATACAGGTAGGCTCTCCTGACTACGCCCAGGGACGGCTCAGATTGACGAAGGCATCCTCAGGCTATGGCCACACCAACGGCCACAAGACGGCACCCGAACAACTGTCTGCCGTGTTCAGTGGATTGGAGGTTAACGGACTCGGCAGATGGGGAAAGGTGCTCACAGGTAAAACGCTTCAGGCGATATCGGACATTGGAGCTGATAGACGTTACTTAGGCTACATCCCTGGTGCATCGGCATTGTCCGTCGTCGGAGATGAGGTGCGGAAACTGAAAGATCGTGCACAGTCTGACTGTTATCGGGAAGAGGTCATCTACCTACTTGATCGTAAGACCTGCTCTACTTTTCCGACTTACTTTACTCAATTGCCTTTGACATTCAGCTGTCATGGGAGATATCGGCAAGGGGTTGTATGTGGCGGAAGATGTCGTTCCGATCTACAGGAGCTTGTTGAGCCAGGCAACCATCATCACTCCGAATCAGTTTGAAACCGAGTACGTCCATAATCTCGGGCAAGACGCATCATCTGACTTGGAAATGTCTTTCAGACTTCTGGCTGAACGCAAAATCGACTCTCTGCAAAGTCTGCACAACGCCCTCAACGCCCTTCATTCCGCACCACACTTGGTTCCGCATGTCGCCATCTCCAGTATTCCGCTGCCCCGTCGGCTTGTTAAATCTCTGGGACTGTCGCCTCCGCCGTCGGAATACACCAAGCTCCTACCCAAGGAGGGAATAGTAGAACAGCTCAGGACATGGGGTTACCCGGGACTCGAGCAAGACGCCGGCCTGAAGCAGAAGTTGACGGACGGCATTCGAGATTCTAGTGAACAAGGGGAAGAGCCGATGGTGCTCGCCTGCTTTGCGTCGACAAAAACGACGGATTCGGATGCTCCGCGGACTTATGGTTTTGCACTGCCTACCGTCGAGGGCTACTTTTCTGGTGTGGGCGATCTCTTCTCCGCCTTGGTGTTGGCGTTCTTCAAAAAGGATACAGGAGGGGCCGCTAGTGGCAAACAGACAGATCATAATGGGCAGCGAGACTCTACTCTACCAGACAGTCTGCCTCCGTTTGCTGCAGCAGTCTCCAAAGCATTGCTGGGCGTACAGCAAATCCTGCTGCAAACACACCTGCATACGCTACAAACCGCTAGCGAGTCGAAGAAAAGAGAACAAACGCAGTGCGATACAGACTTGACCATCGTACCGGAAGAGGAAGATTGCGTACCGTCCGACCCAGAATTGGATTCGCTGCCACCAACGCCTGTGTCAAAAGGCGCCTTACCGATACCAGCGAGGACTGCAAGAAGGATGCGGATGCGAGAACTGCGCATCATACAGGAAAGGGATAAATTGTTAAGATTGGCAGAGGATGACCGGGTGGGATGGCCCGCTAGTTTGCTGAATTGGTCTGAAATCCTCCATCAAAATCAGGTTGAGATATAAGGCTCAGGAGTTGTATACATCGGTCGCCGCACCGATACGATTACTGTCAGTAGATGATACAACTTCATACCTGACACACTCTTCGTCTCGTATAGATACAACCTCATTACAAATGCGTTCTCGCCATGGCGCTATGACCTATTTGTCTTCAACTCTTGCGGTTTATCTAAGCCAAACTGATTGAGCAACTTAAGAAGCAAAGCAAATCAGGAAGAATGTGAATCTATTACATCACTTCTGCTTACCGAAGATCCATTCAATATATCAGTCGTTCCTATAAAATATTTGCGACCTGAACAGGACGGGGAGGGCTATCAACTTCTAGCTTCATAGGGACATCTCAGGCTGTACGTACCTCGCGTTTGATTGCTCATCCAGCGAAGAGCTGCAATTTCCGTGAAGGTACAGCCTCCAAGGAAGAAGACCATTGTCGTTCCTCCCTCTCTGGTAGCTGGGTGATAGGAGCAATCCGTGAGCTGCCGCCATAATAACGCAATGGAAACCTACTGCTATTTGTAATAGCTTCGTGTTCTGGCTTTTGCATCTCGTCAAACGTTGCGCCTGGAATGGATCGAACAGTCTCCTCGAATCCCCTCCATCCCACGATAGCATGCGCCTTGGGTAAAGCCTCTGGCTGCATGTGGTCCCCTGAACCGTCTCGATCGGGTCGTGACTGCACCGACTTGTTCGAAGCGGTTACCGATGTCGCCAAGACTGCAGGTTTCATGCTAACACACTGTACGAGCCGGATGCTGAGCGGAGCATAACCAGAGTAGACATAAGAGATGTCGTTCGGGTTCATGTCGTCTACCTCGTCTACCAGTAGCCTCAATGGCTTGCGTAGTTGCGGAAAGGTTGTATTAGATGGCGCCCTTGACAAGAGATTGAGGGATTCTAACGCTATCAAAAGCGGCAAATGGTGGTATCCATAAGTCTGTCGAGAAAAAATGAGCGCAAGGAAGCCTTCCGGAAGTAGGAACTGACCTGAAGGAATTCGCGCTTGAAGTTTTCCAGCATCTTTTGCCGGATACCCCCTTGAGTGAGATGCAATAGGACAGCAGCCCTTAACACCAGCATTGCTGGCACTTCTTGATTCATCAGATTTTCGATGGCCTCCAACTGACTCGACAAATCGTATCCAGCCACTATGTCTACAGATTGCGCTGAAGTCAACGATGAGAAGTGCGCGTAAATACACGAAGACCTACTCTGCTGAATCTCAAGCATCTTCGTGAATTCTTCCGATCTCGTGATGGGCATCAGGACCTCGCTTAAACCGGTATCTGAAGCACTGGTTAGCATGAATGTATCAACTGGGATCTCGACACTCACGCAACCGCAGTGCTTGATGTTCATTTTGCAGTCCTCCCAGCCTTCCCACGAAATCCTTCATCTCCTTCACATTCTTGAGACCCTTTCTTGCTTCGTAATCGCCTTCGAGTCTCTTTGCAATCTTGCTTAGTCTTAAGCCTACCGATGCAAAGTTGAGATCGCGAATGTCGGCAAACACTTTATCGGTAGTGCCCGATAGTCGATGTTTGCGCTTTTTCGACGGGATATTGACTCTTGCGAGATTGTCCGGAGCGGTTGATGATGAAGACGGATTCGAGTCTGCTTGATTGCCAGATAGAAGAGCTGGATCTACCTCGATATGTGCTAGTAAAGGATCGTTTAAGCTATGCCCATATCGTAAACAGCGTACCACACCAACCATTTTTGACACCAACGTATTCGTCCAGTAGACCTTCAAACGTGAGCTGGGTACACATCGGTGTGACCCAATCCACGGATCGGTCTATTATGATAAGGGAGTCCACTTGATTCGATAGTTCGAGTTCTCCGTACAAGGCCGGATCGGATTGTCGATGCTTGTCCATCAAGCTGCAGAGTCGCTAAACATTGGGACGAACCTGGTGTCAGTGCCTCGTATGACCACCATATTGTCCAGTCGGTACCTTTGCTGCATCGCCCTTGCCGACAATCCGAGGAAACAGTCCAAACGCGCGTTGAAACGTCATTAAGGCCAGACTGGCGTGAAACAAGGGAGTATCATCGCCGTTCTGCCAATGCAGGCCTCAGTATCCGGGAACAACGATAGAGGAGATTCGCCGATGCTTACAAGGTATATATCTTTAGCAACATCCTCCAGCTCCAGACTGAGCAGATCGTCTTCCATGCCGATCCATTCGAGCCTGTACTCGCGCAATTCCACGTCGCCGCTGACACCCAAATCTTCCAGCACGCGAAGACAGAGGGACGTTATCCTTGGTGTGCATAAAATGGTATAGGTGTGATGCTGATGTCCTGTTTCCGAGTGTTCTGCCGGGCTACTCGAGGAGGCAGGTATTGAATGGGATTCCTGGTGCGTTTTGATCTGGTCTGCCAAAGAGAAATTCAGGAGAAGACTTTGACCCGTCAATAACCACGACTGACCTGCGATTATTTGCATAAACTGTCTCTTCGGCCGACATAGCCAAACGATGTGACGTGTGTTGACATTCAGCGGTCCAGCTTCCAGCCAGAACATTTTGTCCACAGCTTGATTCTGTCATTAGCAGACGGTTGATCAGCATATAGTGATGATCGCCACAGTGGGAGTGCATACCTTAAGAAGAGCAACATCTGTAACGAGCCCGAGAGGTCCGCTCAACGCTTTGTCCAGAACCAACGTCTTTTGGCCTTGAATATCCGTAAGAGCCTCCAACAAGGTTTCCTTTGCGAGACTGCAGAGAGGAGAGACGTCGAGCTCCTTCTGATAGGGACTGAAAGCCGATGTATGACGCTGTGACGATGATTCACCTGACGCGGATGGTGCTGCAGATCCTCTGACGGTGGAAGCGACATCGGGATTGGGATCCGCCGGTCTGGCAACATTCGGAGTTGCGCTCATAGCGGGCGATTTCCCGTATATCCGAGAAAGAGCTGTGCCGTATGCTTCTTGGTCAATCCCGTTGGCGTACTGTATGGGTATAATTATTGAACTGCTGAACCCGTAACGGACGCTCCGATTGCAGTAGTAGGTGTACGTGATTCATCATCACCGCGGGCTCGAGCTTCCGCATGTCCGTCGCCCATTCCCCGACTCGCGTCGTGTCTACCGTCCGCTCTCGGGATCCAGTCTTCTGATGACGACAGCGTATGAAGATCAGGAATCGTTCATGATCAAGAGTCCTCCCTGACCAGCCACCGCCCTTTCACCATCATTTGCTCTCGGCTGTCACTTCCTCAGGCTTCTGAAATACCCTCAAAATGTCAAGATCATATGACCGAGGTGAGCCACTGATCCCGCATCACAAGCCAATACCACATAATGCTGGAGCAATCTTCTTCCAGCTTTGACCGTCTTCTCGCCGGATGGACATGTAAGCCGCCTCATACAGATAGCTTAATAGTCTAGCTCATACTTCTTGGAATCTTCCAACAGCTCTTCCAAGTATGTCTCCATTCCGCCTCGAATCGCTGCAATGAGAACGAGGAGCCCAGTAAAGTGCGAAGATGCTGATACCGCGGTCGCTCTTCCTGCTTAGGTTGACTACGCTTTGGAAGCTGTCCGTAGGGGTACCTGCGCAGTAAGTGGCCGTCCCCTTCGTCCTATTTGCCGTCACCCACCGTCTGGGTTTACAGGTCGGAGTCAAAGGAGCCAACGCGGTCGTGCTAGGAGTCGAGAAGAAATCCGCCCTGCAACTGCAAGATCCCCGTACGGTCCGAAAGGTGGCGTTGCTTGATGACCACATTTGCATAGCGTTCGCTGGTATGGTTCTCTTCCATCATTTCGGAATGTCTGTGATTGATTGTGCCTTCCATCTTACCTTTTCAGGTCTGACTGCCGATGGACGTATTCTGATCGACAAGGCAAGAGTGGAATGCCAGTCGCATCGTTTGACGGTCGAAGATCCCGTTTCGGTGGAGTACATCACAAAGTTTGTAGCAGGTGTCCAGCAGGTGAGTTATACAATCCTAGAGTCTACGTGCACGCTCTTACGCCTCATGCCCTTCTCAGAAATACACTCAATCCGGTGGTGCTCGTCCATTTGGTATCTCAACCCTTATCGTCGGATTCGATCCCGAAGACTCCACACCGCGCCTGTACCAGACCGAACCCAGTGGAATCTACTCGGCATGGAAAGCCAACGCGATCGGTCGCTCGAGCAAAACCGTGCGGGAATTCTTGGAGAAGAATTACAGGGAGGGCTTGGACAAGGATGAAGCGATCAAGTTGACCATTAAGAGTCTGCTCGAGGTTGTGCAGACGGGAGCGAAGAACATTGAGATCACCTATGTGGACGGGTATAACCAGGTCAAGGTAAGTATTTCCAGTACTTTTTCGCGAAGGCCCTTTAGCTGATCATTTATTTGCAATAGAACCTCGAGAACGAAGAGGTGGAGAGGATAGTCAAGGAGATCGAGGCAGAAAAGGAAGCCGAAGCGGAACGAAAGAAGAACCGACTGGCGGCCGTTGCACAGGTAAGTCTCGGAGGCGGATAATCGACACCACTGCTGATATGGTCACCCGGTTGATTCCCAGAGCGCTGCCTCTCTCGCCGGTACTGTCTCGACGCAGGGTGCGGGCGGCATCGATAGCAGCGCGGGTACCAATGAATCGGGAGCTCAGTAGTTGCCCGTTTCCGTGGGACATATTTTCACTATGAATATGTGTTGCATAGATCGATTTAGACTTGTGCCTTGATATTTCAAGGTCTGGAATTGCCTGCACTTCCGTTGCCTTCACCTTATTTGCGCACCTACGCTGTGGACTATAGTACGTCGAGCGTCTGCTCTTGAGAACCCGCTTCGAAACCACAAATATGTCTTTGAGGGAAACCTGGCAGAACTTCCGTGAAGGCTTCAGTTTAACCCCTACAATGATTCGCATCGGTGTCCGTCTAATGTCAAGCCAATTCGCCTTTTGAACCCTGTCACCTCCATCTACTGTAATTGTATGTTTTCCGGTTATTAAGATGGGCTGAATGGCAGCAAGCTAAGCAGACACTCCCGTCAAAGTAGCGGTGTCTGATGACGGAAGATCGACATGGTCCCAATGACAGCGACCCCGCATTTTGTACCGGCATTCCACGACTCATAGTTGGCCTTACATTGACATGGCTTGGCCCTGTGATCTCCCACGAAGGATTAGCTACGGTACGTCCGGCGGATATGAGCAGAGACGTTGGACCGTGTCAGCCGCGTCATGCACCGTCGGCGGCGAAGGCCGTGAGTCAAGCGCGTTCATAAATTGGTGAAAGATGAATAACCTCTTGATCGGCCGCGCAGTGAATGAGCATATTGATTTGGGCCTTGCCCACTTGATGAGTCACCTTGAGGTCCCATGCTATTGTTGTGTGGCGACACGGTGAAGCGCACGGTACTAATAGACGCGGGGGTGAACGAGCTGCTCCCTTAGATTCAGAAAATACGCTCCCGCAGCAGAGCGGCACGGACTCGACTGCGCGGAAATTGCTAGAGCCTGCTCGGGATTTCTCGCGGGTCCAGCGTGTCTCGCGTGACGTAAGGGCGAGAGCTTCTGTAACCTTCTCGTTTCGTCTGTCAGCACCATGTCAGCCGCTCACCGCCGTGGTCGGTTTATATATACCGTCGATGGATTCTTCTCGTCGCACGCTTCCACTTTCAGCCATCAGCATACATAAGCGCACTTGCTTTACACTTCGCCAACGACGACACGAGCAACACATAGTCAGAGTCACTTCCAAGCTAAAGAAGATCTCTTGACGAGGTGAGTCAAGTTACTCCTATCCTGCCCGTTACATTACCACTCACGCTCCCTTCCTCCAACGCAGACTCATAACATCACCATGTCCGAGCTCAACTTTACCGAACGAGCCGAGCAGATCGTCAAGCAAGCTCTATCAGAAGCGGAAGAGCACGGTAACAGCCAGGTCTACCCAATCCATATTGCCTATGCGTTATGGGAGGACAAGCCAACCTCGGAGCAGAATGTAGGAGGATCAACACCTGGTGGATCGGGAGGTGCAGGTGCTCCTACTCTTTTCAAAGGTTCAATGGAGAAGATCGGCGCGGATACGACCACATTCAACCGATCCATGCTTCGCGCTATCAACAAGCTGCCATCGGTTCATCCTCCACCGCAACCACCGCTGTCCTTCTCCAACCATGCACACCTCGTCCTTCGCAACGCCGCATCGATTCAGAAAGACCAGCACGACTCTTACATCGCCGTCGATCACCTCATACTGGCTATCTTGAAGTCGGTCAACGATATCCCAGAACTCAAAGCCCTCTTCGTCGACGCCAAGCTCGACGACCGTTCGATCAAGCGACTAGAGGAGGAGATCAAGCGTGCAAGGGGTAACCGACGGGTCGATAGCAAGAACGCCGAAGCCGGATTCGAAGCCCTCAACAAGTACGCGGTTGATCTCACAGAGTTGGCAGGTCAAGGCAAGATTGACCCCGTTATCGGCCGGGACAAGGAAATCCGCAGAGTCATCGCCATTCTTTGTCGTAGAACCAAGTCAAACCCAGTCTTGATCGGTGAACCCGGTGTCGGTAAAACAGCCGTCGTCGAAGGCCTTGCTCAGCGGATCGTCGCCCGAGATGTTCCCGTCAGTCTGTTGGGACGCCTCTACTCGTTGGATACCGGTGCGCTCATGGCGGGAGCCAAGTACAAGGGAGAGTACGAAGAGCGTATCAAGGGCGTTCTCAACGAGATTGAGCAAAAGTCAAATGAAGGCGAAGGCATCATCTTGTTCATCGACGAAATGCACACGATTATGCAGGGCAAGGAAGCTTCGGGCGGTTCATCTCTCGGCGAACTTCTCAAGCCCCTCTTGGCACGAGGCAAGATTCGATGCATCGGTGCTACAACCCTGGCTGAATACCGGGAATACATCGAAAAGGACGCCGCTCTCGAACGACGTTTCGCTCAAGTCATCGTCGAGGAACCCAGTGTTCCCGACACGATCTCGATTCTGCGGGGTATCAAGGAGAAGTACGAGACACATCACGGTTGCCGAATCACCGATGCCGCGCTCGTTGCCGCTGCTCAACTCGCCAAGCAGTACCTACCCAGTCGACGTCTCCCCGACAGCGCCATCGATTGTCTCGACGAAGCCGCTACCAATGTCCGCGTTCAGCGGGAGACCCGTCCGGAAGCGATCGACATTCTTGAACGGAAAAAGCTTAGTCTTCAAGTCGAAATTCATGCCCTCGAGCGAGAAAAGGATGACGCCAGTAAGGAACGACTTGCTGTCGCTCAGAAAGCTCTCGCCGACGTTGAGGACGAGCTGGGTCCCAAGCTTCAAGAATACGAAAACGAGAAGAATGCGGCCGACAGGATCAACGAATTGCGACGCAAGATCGATGAACTCAAGGCAAAGGCAGACGAAGCCGAACGGCGCTACCAGATCGATGAGGTTGCAGCCATCCGGTACGAAGCTTTGCCTAGACGTCAGAAGGAGCTCAACGATCTGGAGGCGCAAGAAAAGGAAAAGCAAGCGGAAGGTCGGTCTGGCGGCATCGTCAATCCGGAAAACATTGCCGAAGTCGTCTCTCGATGGACTGGTATTCCTGTGACATCGCTACAGCAGAGCGAGAAGGAGAAGCTCCTCAAGATGGAGAAGATCCTCGGCAAGTCGATTGTCGGTCAACCGGAAGCCATCTCTGCCGTTGCCAACGCCATCCGTCTCAATCGATCCGGACTTTCCGACGCAAACAAGCCAATCGCGTCCTTCATGCTTGTCGGTCCTTCCGGTACCGGTAAGACGGCTTTGGCGCGCGCCGTCGCCAAATTCATGTTCAACTCGGAGGATGCCATGCTTCGACTGGACTGCTCGGAATTCAGCGAAAAGCACAGTGTCAGTCGACTCATCGGCGCTCAGCCTGGTTACATTGGATACCAGCAAGGAGGCCAGCTCACCGAGCACATCCGACGGAAACCATACACCCTGATCCTTCTCGATGAAATCGAAAAGGCCAGTCGAGAATTCGTCTTGCTGTTCTTGCAGGTCATGGATAATGGTAAATTGACGAGCGCGTAAGTGACATCTCGTGTTTTCGTATCATTGCATTTCGTACTCACACGATCCTTTCCACAGAGCCGGTACCGTCGTTGACTTCCGAAACACCATCTTGATGTACACCAGTAACCTGGGCGCATCCTACCTCACCGAAGCCGGCGAAGGTGAAATCAAGCCGGAGACGAAAGAGCTCGTCAACGGGGCCATCCAACGACACTTCCCCCCGGAATTCATCAACCGTCTCGACCAGATCATCTTCTACCGAAGTCTATCCAAGGCCGACATCCACAAGATCGTTTCCATCCGTATCAGCGAGATCCAAGATCGTATCAAGAAGAACGGCAAGAAGATCAAACTGGCCGTGGACGATCCTGCTATCGACTGGTTGGCCGCAGCTGGTTACTCGCCAATCTACGGTGCTCGACCTTTGGCGCGAACCATTCAGCAGGAGATTCTCAATCCTTTGTCTCGTATGATCTTGCAGAACAGGATACGCGACGGCGAGACGGCGAGAATCACAACCGACGCTCAGAGGAACAGGATAGTCGTTATCCCGAACCACGACGCGGAAGTGGAGCTCATGGACGATGACGATATGGACAGTGTCGAAGAAGACGACGAAGATGACGACATGATCGTCGAGGAGATGGATTGAACAAGGCTCAGATTAATGTAAAATCTGATGTAGAATAGAGGGACAATGCAATCCCAGTTGTGCTCAAGATAGCTTCAAGTATATAATTGCCAAATGGACATTGCATCTTTACCTAGTCTGCGCGAGCGTTAAACCGCATTGCGATCTTGTGGACGCCTATGGATTCCCGACTTCTTGCAACTTAGCAACTCAGGGTGGTACACCAATGACTTCAAGGAGGCCTGGATTGAGACGTGAACCATACCGCTCTTTGCTACGTGCAAGATGGGATTATGAGGAAGGCGCAACCACCAAGCGATGTGAGCCGGAGCCCATCGGCGTTAGTCGTTTGATCCCGCCCTTGTCTCAGCGGGCACAGACGCTTCCGAGCTTTGAATTATTGCAGACTTACAAGGTTGAGATCTCTGAATCTGGGGAGACGAATGACCTCTTACTATCGGCCTAGCGATTCGAGGATCCGGTTGAGAGAGGGCCAAACGTGTAGGAACAAGCAACCCGCCACCAGCCCTCCCGACATCGCTACTTTAGACTTCTCGAAAGCAACATAATGTTACGCGTACATGGCACTTTGGCCGAGAGCCTTTCGAATCGTTTGGCAAGCCGTCACCATAACCTGGGAGGGACCATGGGCTCTTTCTTTGAGACACAATCGACGGGAAAGTCAAGGCTGCACTCAATTCGGCGTCATTATCGGTCACTGAATCAGGTGATTCTACTACCGACTTTGCAAATACATTCGACCGCAGTTGCGCCTAAATTTTATTGCGAACACAGTCAGCAGACATGTCTTGTACCCGTGACGATCGGCAACTGTCACGTATCGGCATTTCACAAACCATGGGATTCTCGGGGATGTCAAGCAACTCACCTGGATAGCTCCGACGCATCCGTCAAGACTTTGCGGATGGCTCCAAGCTGTGGATGGGCAAATTGATTGGATGTGCGTTCCGGTAGTTCAGGGAACCGTTGGTGAGCGATCCAATACTCCGGGAGCCAATACTCCGGATCTCCCGAAGACTAGATTCCGTGCCTAGAGCAAACGTCACAGAGCAAGTCATTGCCATTCGAAGCCCGGAGGCGACCGTTTATTCAAATATGTCGAGATGGCCTGCGTCATCTTCAGCCTGACAAGCACAGATCTCCCATCAAGGGACGCGGCTCCGACTCACAGCCTTTTCCAACCAAGGGAGCCGCCGATCATCGCCTGTCAGCGCCGTTGACTGGTAATCCTTATATCTTGAAGCGACATCAGCGCAGTGTTGCGTACTCGGCCATTCCTGAACTCGAAATGCCGAGATACACAGGAGAGACATGGTCGATCCAGGGGAAGCGTGGTCAAGGAAGGCGGCTTCGAACCGAAGTTATTGCAAGTCTTGTCTGGTCCAGGGCGTCTACTCGACGGAAGAGTACGCGCATACCAAAGTCGTATGCCGCCGTGCGCCATTGCTTACATATTCGCGACGACTGGGATGTTTCGCCCTGACAGAGTATCGAGGGCGGTGACTTCAGTCGTTAACGTAACTCTGCGATGATACAAGATGGTAGATGTCGACGGGCCATCAGTAATTCAATCACGGATAATGCAGACCCGGAACAACTCACCTACGGAGTGCAGCATTCACTCAGACTAATTAGGAACATCATCCACCGTCGCCACTTGTGGGAAGCAACATCACCGGAACAGGACGGGAAACACAAGACAGACGTCAACCTCGTCCGTTATTGACGAGAGGCCGTCTGTGCAAGCCGCGAGCACGTCGACGGTGTCTGTTATGCAGATACGGATGTCAGCCGTCTTGTGCCAGTGAGGACGCTCTTTCGCAGCTTACATGCATTGCGGTATTGCGGTGGTCCTTCACATCCTGGCTTCAGTATTCCTCAAATTCGACGAAAGGACGACAAGCGAGATAGAAGGTCCGAAGGAGCATAGGGACCAGCTGCCGAATTGGATGACCTCGAAAGTTGCGATATTGCCTCGACCTGTTCTCTGGTAACTTGGATCATGCCACGAGCAAAGAAGACATCAGAATCGGGGACCAGCAGGGGTCAGTCTCACGATACAGGACGACTCACCGGTCCTACCTTTTTGTGGCTGTTCACGATTGTGACGTTGGTCATCCAGTCTGCTGAGCAGAATCGAGTCGGTATGAGGTATCGCTGTGTTTGAGAAGGTGCCTTGTCCCGTTCTAGCATTCGCGCAAGTCGTGTCGAGTCGACAGGGAGAACAATGGATGCGGGAGGCGATCGTCGACCAGCACCGGCGGATTGATGGAACGGTCCTCCTCGCTGAAACGCGATCTTTCCGAAAAGGGATAAAAGATGGAAGC
>JAMALG010000142.1:0-20256 GCA_023628115.1 Naganishia sp. PT2105A-2 | reverse complement strand
GAACCTCGGGAACCGGTCAAGATCATGTCGGGGTTTTCGCTGGTGGTAGCGACCGAGGTGACGGCACCACCGTGGCCAATACAGGCACCCTTGTAGACGATTTGCTCAGACATTTTTGAAGAACGGCTGAAGACAAAGGATTAGCAAGGGCGACGTCGTGGTGATGAAGAGAGCGTACCTTTAGGGTGTCTCGAGAAAGATCCTTGGTGGAACAGTGGCCGGGCGTGTGCTAATGAATGAGTGCAAGTCTTTCACCAGCGTCTCTGCGATCGCGATTCCCCGCATCCTCCACAATTCACACCAAGGAGATTCGATTCGACCTTGCTATTCAAGGGAAAAAAGCGCATCCGAGGAGGAGAGCGCAAGAAATTTGGAGTCCACGTTGAGACAGTGTTGAACAAATGTGTAGACCGGGCCTTGTGCCTTGTTGAGAAGGCAGACGGAAGCTTGCCGATGATGACTGGCGTCTGCATAGCTGTGTGCATTGGTTCTTGCACCTTTGTCGGTCGAGAAAGCCCGCTGCACAGCTGTGCGATGGGTGCTGTCGCGCGAAATGCATTCAATGACGTCGCCTGCCTCATGCGGTGATCTCAGAAATCTGGCGTATCTATTATGAGTATTATGAGCTTAAGCTCGATTTGCTCGACTTGGCCCATCCCGCTTGTCTTCATCGCCCAGTCTGTCTTCAATTCTCTTCCAATCAGAGCAATGGACATTTGCCGGTATGCCGTGGCTTGCGATGCCTATGAGACGCGCCTTGCTGCTCTTCCTGCGGCAGAATTGCATTGATGAGCCAATATCAGCAGGCGTACTGCTCCGACCTATTAAATCAATGCCCTTGTCCTTCTCATACAGCAATGCTGTTCAGCTTTGCTCGCACTCGGCAATACTATCGGATGACATTCTTTGTGCGAAGCGATCTTCTTACTCGAAGTCTCTGGCTGTGAACAGGTCCTTCGCCTTCCCCTGCCTCTTCTTGATCCCAAATTCAGAACGAGTCTCAGCTTTCAGGCCATCGACGGACCACTGGCTCACTCCATCGCTGCGATGTCGTCGAAGGAAACGTTTGGACAACCCGAACGCCAGCGCAGGATTGTATCATGGCCCTTTAGAATTCTCCTTTCGCGCTTCACGCGCAGAAGCCGGATGCAGAATACGGCTGCCGGTCGGTCATTTCCATTACGGCAGAAGCGGCATGACGGGGCCGAGATCTCGCAACGCTTCTCGCCGCGCGTGGCAATGTCTCACCTCGACTTCTCTCGTTTGTTGCAAGAAATGGATGGGCTGATGGATGTCGATGTTGATATGGCAGACTCACATCTACTTCTGTCGTTCTGCTCACCAGAGCGTTCTCCCGACGTCCAACCAGACACCATGGACGCTCATAGCTACAGCCTTGAGGCCCGCGCACAGCGATACCGTGAGTCCGATGCCAGATCCGAGAAATCATTACTAACACCCCATCATAGGCGAATCGCCTTACGGCTACGTCCCATCAAGCGGCGTATGCCTCACGGCAATCGTCCTCTTCTCGGTATCTACGGCTCTACATGTCCTGCAAGCAAGCTACTACAGCATCAAACGGCGCAGAGACGTGCGTCTGGCCACCAACGATCCGGCGGTCGCCCGTGGTGAGCCGAATTACTGGTTCATTCTGGTGACGCTCGTTCCGGGAGGACTTCTGGAGGTGGTCGGATGGGCCGGAAGGTATTGGAGCTCGCAGAATGTCTTGAACATTGAGGTATGTCGGTTCTTTTGCCTGTGGAACATGACATTGATTGGCCTTTAGCCCTTCCTGATGCAAATCACCACGTATGTCGAGCAGAGTCTTGGGATGGCGATCACTGACGTCGCTCCAGCCTCATTCTCGCCCCTTGTTTCTTTTCGGCATTCGATTACACATTCCTCGGACTATGCATCAAGCACCTTGGCGAAGAGTACTCATTGCTCAAGAGTAAATGGTACATGATTTTGTTCGTCATTGCGGATATCGTCAGTCTCGTCATTCAGGTAAGTGAATTTCCGTGTTGTCGGCTACAGCCCAATCTCATATCTCAGTAGGCGGTCGGCGGAGGAAGGGCTGCCGTTCAGTCCCAAAATTACGAGGATACAACCACCTCTACCAATATTAGTAAGTCACCTCACCTCTCAGCCTCCCTCTTCTAACGCAACACCCCAGTGGTCGCCGGTATCGTCTTCCAGCTCGCCGCGATTGTCGTCTTCGTCGCTCTCGGCGCAGATTTTATCCTTCGTCTCCTCTCCGACAGACCGTATCAGCGCCGTCTCGTGGAAAAGCCCGTCGAGGTAGCACCTGAGCAGGCGGCGGACAGAAAACGGTGGATGATCATGCTTGCGACTGTCTTTTTCAGTGCGCTGATGATCGTGATGCGAGGCATCTACCGAACGATCGAACTGCTGCAGGGTGAGTATCTCAGCTGCCGATTCAGGACCTTGTGCTGATTCTCGTGCAGGGTGGGACGGATATCTGTGGGTCGAGCCCCGCGCTTCGTGCTCGATAGTACTGACTTGTTTTCTAGAATTACGCACGAAGTCTATTTCAACGTTCTGGACTTCCTGCCCATGATCCTCTGCCTCGCTATCTTCAACATCATCCACCCAGGCTTGATTCTGAGATCACGCCGATTGTTCGCATGATCGTCAGCGACTGCTCCATAGATGCTAACATAATGCCCTCTGTACAACCTAGTCTGAATCCGATCCATCTTGTTCTTCGAGTTCCATGACGAGACTTCCTCCGGCCTGCTGTATTGCTTGCCATCCCTGCTCATCCGCAGAGACAGCCTTGCGAGGGTACGCAGTGAAAAGCGTCATATGCGGGATATCTGCGCGTGGGGGATAGTCGTCCGAGAAACCTGGGGGAATGCTGCCCGGACCGGTATCGGTGGGGATGAGCAGGAGCGTTTCGGCCCAGAGGTAGACGTCTCGTGCCGAGCTGTCGACGGGGAAGGCACGCACGTTGCGCGTTGACCCCAACCCATTGGGCAGGCGGATCTGCACTCGGACAGCCCGTTTCGCCTTGACCTCTTCCAGACTCGGTTCCGGTGCAAGATGTTGCCGAACGTATAGTCGCCAATTCCGCATCTGCTCCTTGAGCTCCGCCGCTCTCGCCTGCGCAGCCTGCAGTTCCTCGGCTTCGCGTTCCCTGTGCTCCGCTTCCTCTCGTTCCCTCTTTGCACGCTCTTCGTTTTCCCGCCGGATCTTGAGAATCTTGTCCCGATCGCGACGTTCGCTTTCCGCAAGGATGCGATCTTGCTCATCACGGACGCGCCTGGCCTCTTCCAGCGCCTGACGTTCACGGCGGAGACGGTTCAGGAATGGCCTAGTGCGTGGGACGATAGTATTGGTAATCATTTGAATGAGGGCTGGGGCGGAAGTGGTCGTCGAAGGTGGACCTTGTACAGTTGTAAGGATGGTGAATTTGGAGTTTGAAGAGCCGGATGTGCCGACGGGCATGAGGGAGAAGAAGGAGAGGGAGGGGTACGTTGTGGCTTGCAGGGTTTGCGAGACTGCGCAGTGTTAGGAGATAGGTAAAGGGCGGCGTGAATGGGCTCACTCTGGTATCCCTCCTTTTCCCGGATATCCGCTGCCCAGATGAGGATCTCGTTGTCGCGAAGACACTTGACGAATTCCTCGTTTGTCAAGACGTTCCTGTGGAAGAGTCAGCATACACTCTTTTGTTCACATGAGGTGCCTACCTCTTGAAGTCCAAATCGTCCTCATGATCGGCACAGCACAGGACAACGCATCCAACCTTGCGTTCCGTCTTGAGGTGATTCAAAAACTCTTTATACGTCGGACGCTCCTCGTCATCCTGACGCCAAAAGTCGGGAATGTATCCATCGGGACATTCCTGTCGTAGCGTCTCGACAAAGGATCGCGTCGATGTCAATGGAATGGACGAATAATTTGACGAGGTACCCGATGGCGGGAGGAGGAAGCGTGGCATGTATGGGAGAAGCCCAAGAGGCAAGACGTTGCGTACTGCGGATCATCAGCTCCACCTCGCGGCGCAACGGGATTCGACTCACCCAGCAGGTACCAGAGACCAGATACAAGCCTCAATGCGAACCGGATTGGCCATGTCAGCGTCTGCAAGAGGCCGACCCTCGCTACGGGAGGATCTCGCGCACGCCGTCGAGGTTCCACACGACGTGGACGAGGCTCCTCAGCTCTCCGCGCTGGATCCACCTCGGACTGACGCAGCGCCTCGGGATTGCTAAAAATGAGATCGGCAGCTTGCTACGAAGGATGAGCGTCGTTCGCGCCGAAAGAAACAAGGGACTCACTTCCACGTTCCAGTCCGTGGATCGCAAGACCTGTTCGATGCTCCGGCGGCCCATGGTCGTTTCCGTCGCCGTGATGGCACATAACTGGTCGATTGCGTCCTCGTGGGATGCCATGATTCGATGGGAGTGAGGGAAGGAGGTGGGAAGAATGCTTACTACGCGGAGATCTGTACTGGGAAGTCTGGATATGCTCATGGATCGTGGAGGCTGGTTTTGCTTCCGTGAGAACCGTGACGTGAAGTGAGACAGAACTGGACAGCAAGGATTTCCGACTTGGGCGTGGTCTCGGGGCTTCGAGGCATGGCCCGACGAGGGCTTCCAATGCTCATCGGGCATCAAAGAGCCTGTATAAGGCAGGCGCAGCACAGCTAGAGGATGATGAACGGTAGAAGTCGAGGCGGAAAGCCCAAAACCGTTTTTCCAGGCTACCTCCTGCTGCTATACTCGCAATTTCGCTCAAATTATTCTTTCACGCCGTGCACAGGGGAATCTATACACCTATACCCTTCATGCCTCCCCATCACTCTGCAGAGCATCCCTCGGGATCCTTTACACAATGAATCTGTGTTCAGCATAGGAGAAAGCCATCATGGACGAATGGAAATCGGTATGAAAGGGAGTCGGACTTTGAACCGGTCCTGCGCACTTGCAGAGCGCCAAGGAAGGCGCCACAGGCAAGTATTGACGTCTGAAGGAGCTCCTGAAGGTCTCAGTGCAAAGGAGATGTGAGCCGAGAAGCGTTCTTCGACATTTCGAACGTTTTGACCTTTCGAACGCAGAAATCCCGAAGGAAGAGCAAAAAGAGCAAAAACATGAGTCCAAGGGGAGTCGAACCCCTACCAGCTGCTTGAAGTGTAATGGAAGGCAGCTATTCTACCGCTAAAGGATGTGCAAGCGGAGTGGGATGGGAGGAAGTCTCGCAAGGACACTGACCAAAAAGCCTACTGCTTCATCGTCAAGTATTTGCCTGGTACTCCCGAGAGGAATCGCCATCCCAGCTGCAGGGCGGACGATGAAACTCAACGCCTCATGGTCATCGTTGGCTGGTCATTGTTTGTCGTAAGGCTTCGCACTGCGTGCCTCCTCCCCAACGTTCGCCTTCCGGACACGCAGTCTATCGAAGACGAGGACTCCGGGCAAAGTGTCTGTACCTGTCGTTCATTCGGCAATGTGACCACCACAAGCCTGAAAGGCCCCGCTGAGCTCGCTGTCACCCGAACCTGTGGCTATCCACCAAGCAGCCTCGCGGCCCGCCCCCGCATGCGAAACAAGAGGAAAACACTGCTGGTGACGTAAGCTGTGAGACATGAGTCATGCAGATCGGTCGAGGGGCGCACCAAGCGTCAAGAATGGTTCCCCGCAAGCAGGGACAACCGGAGACGGCCGTGAATGATCAGAAGCAAGACAGTGCACCCTGACGATGGATCAGTACTCAGCAGCAGCAGCTCTACAGGAGCTATACGATCTATTCCCCGCTCTTCAAGACGACGACGACACATCACCTCCGCGCACCGAGGATCTCCTGGCCATGGCCGCCGAAAACCAGGAGATCCACGACAGGATCCAGAGGGCATTAGATGGAGGGTTAGGAATGCTCAAAGAGGAGGGGGAGGATGATCTGATTGACGGCCGCTTGGAGCCGCATACGGTTCTCCTGCACTTTGGTCGAGGCGGTGCGGCCCGGATGACAAGAACGCAAATGAGTGAGTTCTGATTGCTCGCTGTTATGGTATCTGACATTGATGGTCTCATGGACCTCGTCCGCTCTCTCCATTGTCAGAAATCGAAATCTCCCCAGACTACACCAATTGGCTCCTATCGACCTTTCCCTTCGACGACGACCACAACGGTCGGATGGAGGATTACCTTCGAAGTCCAAACACGATTACCCGGTCGATGGTTACCGGCGTCATCTTCGCCAAATTGATCTACATGTGAGTTTTGCTAGGAGCGACACATCTGGTGGGTGGTATTGACCTGACTTCATTCAGAGCCGAGCGAACAGACGAATCGGCGCCTCCCAAGAATTGGCTGAGCGCCTTCCGGTCCGATCCCAGATTTGCCACTCAACTGGTCCCAGAAAACCCTAATCATCGTGAGCGGTCGAGGCCTATCCGCGACGGTCGATCTAACTCTGACCTTTCTCGAAAGGAAATTACATCAATATTCAAGGTCTACCCGATCCCTTGCGCGAGACGCCGTTTGAAATCATGCAAGAATTTGTTGGGCGCCGACCTCGGGGGCTGAGGAGTGACGAAGACGCGGATCAGGCAGACGAGGAGGCAGAGGAGGCTGAGGAGGCAGAAGAAGAGGCAGGGAAGGCAGAAGGAAAGGAGGAACAGGCAGACGGCGATGCGCAGGAGGAATACGATGACGAGAACGACGCGGATTATGAGCCAGAGACCGATCAGGTGGGAGACACGGATGAAGATGGGATAGACAAGGGTCTGAATAACAGTAAGCACGGAGCTTCGTTTTTTCAGGTTTTCGTCTGATTCTTGTTGCGGGTGAAGGCGCGAGACGCTTGCGACATATACATGTCTCGTCGCGAACGCCCGCACAGTCGAGCCAGCTCGCGAGTCCAGCATGGTCTTCCTCTCCCCCAAGCCCGCTCGCGGAACCCGCATGGTCGTCCCCGCCTCAAAGCCAGCTTGAGGGTCCAGCTTGGTCTTCCCCTCCTCAAAGCCAGCTTGGGGGCCCGGCGTGGTCGTCCCCTCCTCAAAGCCAGCTTGAGGGTCCAGCTTGGTCTTCCCCTCCTCAAAGCCAGCTTGCGGGCCCGGCGTGGTCGTCCCCTCCTCAAAGCCAGCTTGCGGGTCCGGCGTGGTCGTCCCCTCCTCAGAGCCAGCTTGCGGGCCCGGCGTGGTCGTCCCCTCCTCAAAGCCAGCTCGCCGGCCCGGCGTGGTCGTCCCCATTGTCAGCGCCCAACTGGACACAAAATCCGAGAAGGGAAACTCTGGAAGAGGAAGAAGATAGAGAAGACCTGTGAACTTTGAGGACGAGCCAGGCTTAGCGCGTCGATTTCATGTATGTGGATTGTGGAAAGGTGGTTGTAAAGGCAGAGGCCATGTATGTCAAAGCATTGCGGTCGTGCTGAGCGATGTTAATGGAGGGAGTATGCAACGCGTATGCAATCATTCCCACAGTTGATTTCAAACCCAGCCCGCCGTTCCGTGCCTCCCTCCCAGGCGACCGTCTCCGCAGCATGATGGTGGATCGCTCTCCCATAATCCCTTTCCCGGCTGGCTCCGCGCCAACGGCTCCGCTTCACTGTTTGAAGGGATCCGAGTCATAGCCCGAAGGGACACGTCTCTCGAATGACGGACAAATGCCGGACACAGTTGTAAGCAAAAGTAGAAGCTAGAGAATTACAGACCATCAGTAAGCGAAGCCGTTACGGGAGCGTATCAGACCCGCCCACATGTCGGAGGGGGCAATGCCTTGATAAACAACGAGTCAACGCGAGAAAGCTTGGTCGGTCCTGCTGCGAGAATGGCCGGCACAAGGGCGAACGGAACAGAGCTCTGGGCTCTGATGAGGCACCCCTGCAGCCGGGAAAGAGGATCAGATATCGCGAAGGCCTGAGATATACAAGGGAAACGGCCCGACTTACAGATATTCGGAATCGATATCGTTATCTCTCGCAGGTGACGAGGCGCCCTTTTCAGCGTAATACACCGCTCACGAACTTTCGGGTCCTGGACACTACTCGAGAGTATGATAAGCTCTGCCTTTTGTTTTCAAGGGAATGGGCTTAAGATGACGGGCGTCCGTGACGGCTGAAAGGCCTGATAGACATAGACCCCACGGACTCGAAAGATTTGTAGCTTGAGAACAGCGGATCAGTACGGCTTCCACCTATCATTGACAATAAGAACGCTCACAGAACTCGAGGAAGCCGTCGGACTGCATTTTGGCTTCCCTCTCAATCTCTCTTCTCAACAGATCGTCGGCAATGGCTTGACAGTTCACTGCAGGATTGAGGATACAAGCGATCTAATCTGATCTGCGCCAGGACACGATCTGGATGGCGAAGCCGAGTGTGGAGCCATCCATAACACAGTCTGCGTCGACGTACTCGGACGAACGAGTCTCGGCTCTTAACCGGCGTAACGTGATGAGGACTTGATGAGTAAGCTGCAATTATGCGTGTAAGATGTTGCCGTGACTTCGAGAATCGGATAAGAGAACTTTAATGCTTGCAAGTCAGTTGTGGTTCGAACAAGTTGGCATCAACAAGGCCCGATAGAGCAGACATACTGCTGTAGACGTGACACGCGCTTTGATTGACGGTTCGATTGACGGTTCAATTGACGGTCCAACTGATACCTCAGATGATGGGCCAATTGACGGTTCGAGTGACCGTTCAGACGGTTCGAGTGGTGGTTTTCTTCCACAGCGCGTGCCCGTCGATTGCTGTCTCAGTCGATATCCGTCAATTGACGGTTCGATTGCGTCGATTGCTGTCTCACCTGATATCCGTCAATTGACGGTTCGATTGACGGTTCGATTGACGGTTCAATTGACGGTCCAACTGATACCTCAGATGATGGGCCAATTGACGGTTCGAGTGACCGTTCAGATGATGGCTCAAGTGACGGTTCGAGTCATGAGGTTTATGTGACAGTCCAAGTGACGGTTCGAGTGGTGGTTTTCTTCCACAGCGCGTGCCCGTCGATTGCTGTCTCAGTTGATATCCGTCAATTGACGGTTCGATTGACGGTTCGAGTCATGGTTCAAGTGATGACTTCAAAAGGCCATTGAAAGCTCAGCTTTCGACTCCATAGCTCCCTTGACAGCCTGACGGCTTGAGTAATTGATATTTGATGACTCAACTCGATGACTCAATCGGTGGTCGAGTGGATGGTTCGTCTGATTACTCGTCTAATGACTCCATCGAGAGCGCAATTGAGGACCTGACGGCACGATCAAATCATCACTCAACCCACGATCAAATCATCACTCAACCGTACATGTCCAATGAATTCTTCAGATAAGTAGACCCAAGTTGAAACCAAGCTGACTACTGAGAAATTCTCTTCGCAATCAACTCAAACGTGACGGGCACGGGAGATCGTGAGGGGAGCTCAAATCCAAAGGTAATCGACATCTAGCTTCCCTGATGGGCGTTTCGGCAGTAAGTCACGGTCCGTTTTCCATTCCGCTCCACCGGCTGACACCCGCAAGTCGTTTCCATCCTGCTCGAGGGACTCCCCCGGCACTGCGACGAGGGGACGCACGATGCGATCATCGATGTCCTTCTTCAGATTCTGCGCACAGCGGAAATGCAGGTGACAGAAGATTTGGTAGCGTGGGTATACGAGCAGACGACTTCGATGGGTTCCCCTCTCAAAACGTACGTACTACAGTATTCGCCGATGGCGTCTTTCCAAGGCTGATCGGTACCTTTAGGGTCGCTACTACAAGTTCATCTAGATATCAACTTGACCAGTTCGAGCAAATCGCGCGAGGATGTCGTAGAAGACCGTTACCTTCCGTTCGTGCTCTTCAAGCCACTCGTCATCGCCGATCCACGTAGGGTGCTGTTGGAACAATGTTGTGAACGCTGTGCGGTACCGATCCATATCGTTCGGTCGAAGTGATGATTCCGCTGAGCAGATTAACGTGAGCAGACCAAGTAGGCGATGCCGTGTCAAGCTTACTTGGCCCTTGGGCGAAGTTGAGAAACGCAGCATTTGGCTTGACGTTACATTGCGCCGCGTCCCAGTCAGCGATGAAAGCTCGCAAGTCTTGAGTCAAAACGGGACTTCCCGTGGAATGCCCCAGCGGGCTACAGTGGCTGATGCGGGCCAGCACGAGGTTTAGTGGGGAGCGGAGCTATATGATCCTTGTCAGCGTTGTCTGCGGAGCGCTTTGCAGAAACACATACCTGGAAGGAGAAGTACAGTCCAGGACAGTCGAGATCGCAAAAATACTCTATGACACCAAGGTATTTTCGACCCTTGCGCTTGTTGAAGAGGCCAAGGGCATGGGAATGCAACAGGCCGTATATGTATTGAAGAGGTGAGCCCTGGTATGAGCTTGCCCATCTCCTGGCCACATTGAGCTGATCCTCAGCCTGTAAATCGCTCTTCGTCACGGGCACATGCAAGCGATGAGATAGCAGGACAACGAACCTGTTCCGCGTTTGTCCCGGTCCAGCTGACGACACCATCGGACGAGAGGAAATATGTGAATCCATAATGTTCCACGCAGAACTTCTGAAAGATGCGAGCCAGCTCTTTGTGCTGCTGCGTCGCCTTTGCTTTCGGTCCGAAGCGCTCGTGCCACGCAGTGTCCGGCGTCGGCTGGGGACGTTTCTTGATCTTCGGTGCTGTTGGCCCCGTCAATCGTTTTCGACTCGGTGGAGGAGCGGGGAGAACCGCGTTGTGCGCATTTTGATGAAGCTGGCGCATGTTGTTCCGATAGACAAGAAGTTCTTGCTTGTTCGAAAATCCCACAAGCCGGTAGACCGGAGGGAGGGGAGATGCGAGATCGACGTCGAGGGCGTCCATGATAGCCTGATGCAGCAGGAGCCCTTCGAGGCATTGGGCTTCATTTATGGTCTCCCGGAAAGGCGGCCAGAGCTTGATGAACGACGCGATCATCTCCATGATACGGAGAGTCGTCGTATGACCGACGTCCTGCGTCGCTAAGACCGCGGTAAGGTATCTGTAAATCATGATCATGATCAGTAAAACTTAGCATTGCCCATTGAGACTTACGCGACGACGACTGGCCACTGGCTTTTCGCTTGGTTGATTGGTATAGTTGTGAGACCCAAATTGATGGCTTGGTTACGGCCCGGTGTGAGGCAGCCGTGCTGGAATTTGAGACTCTCGGTGAAAATGTGGTCAACCGAGACTTTCCCCATCGGCATGTCCTTCCCATCCGGTCCGAAGATGAGCTTGCCGGCCTGGACCCCAGTAAGATAGCAGTTGGCGGTAACGGCCAAAGACTCCCTTGCGACCGACAGAGAGAGTCTTCCGACCATGGATACGGCCAGTCCAGGCGTGTCGAACGCTATCGGATATCAATCAGTACCGGATCGGTGAGGGCCGTATTTCTGGTTCTTACCATCAATTTCATTCTGCCTTCGAGCGGCATAGACGGGAGCTTTAAGCCATGCTACTGCTTTCCCTCTCAGATCATCGGACAGAGAGCCGGACATCGTGGTGGTTTGAGCGCTTGGAGTGCAGGAACTGCAACGAAGTCTGACGAATATCACAATGAGTCTTGTGTTGTTCACTCTTTAAAAAGTGACAACTCACCTAACGAATATCACAAAGAATCTTGTGAGGAGTTTGTCGGGACTACGAAGGGAAGCAGGACAGGGATCACCTATATATACCGAAATCAAAAGCTCGTTGTTGCCCCTAAGCCCTGACTGGCGAAGGGATACTGACTGATGGAAGGACGAAACGGGGTTGCTCACACTGATTGATGGAAGGATGGAGACGGGATTGCTGGCGTATGAGATACGGTATGACGTGTCATCCAACAGATACCACGATGAGTCGAGTTGTGTCCAAGGACTAGAAGTTTGTTCAGTGTTTGTGCTTCATTCACAACGGAGGAAATTACAACCACGACTTGTAACGATATAATTCCAAAACGCGATTCGAGTCACCCTGATTGATGGCGAGAATACATTTCATGTATCGAGGATCCGAGCCAATGGGCATGGGGATTGGAGCTTACACGCAAAGCCCGGCTATGGATCTGCTCAATTTGTTTGCACTTCATTGTAAGCTATTTATCATCAGCCGAGCCCCCAAACAGCCTTTCAGAGCTCACCTGCTCTTTTAGTCTCCTGCTCTATGTCCGCACATCCCTCGCACCGTCTCACTACGTTCTTCAGACCCGGTTCCGAGACCACACAACTCCTCCAGACACCATCGACTTCCCCTTTGTCGTCTTCATCCGCGCTCTTACAGCCGCCTCCTGCGCATGTGCACGTAGGGCTCCTGCCTTGGCCCGCACATCCAACGCGTCCCTCACTCGCGCCAGTACGCGTGACAAGTTTCCCTTGCATGCCTCGCAACGTCTCGAGGACTCTGTGCCTGTTTCTGCGGTGTTGGGTGAGCGGACGGCGTCTAACAGGCTCTGCAATGTCTCACCTCGGTGTCAGAGGCGAGGTACGGCTCCTGAATCGCCTCGAGGTCTCGTGTGGCGAGCGTGAATAGGTCACCGCCGAGCCGCAGGGCATGACGGACTGTGACGTCCGATACGGAGTCGAGAAAGTATTTCTGCGGATGACAGGAGGTTTGTGGCGGCGGGCCATCGTGTCGGACGAAGGACGACGCGGTCGCGGTCGCTTAATGCGGCACGGTCGGAAAGGGCGTGTCAATGCCGATGCTCATCAGGGAAGGGCGAGGGCGCTGATAATCTTGCGAAGCAGGGCGGGAATGCCTGCGAGGAAGGGAGGTTAGGATATCGCGTCGCCGCACGTATGTGACAGTCTAAGACGCACTCACTCCAGCCGACAAAGCTTTAGTGTCCGCATTCCCCACTCATCTTCAGCCTAATCCGTCTCCGCGACCCGCGTCGAGTACCACTCGTCCCAACGAGAGGAATCGATCTGTTCGTCCAGCGCGTAATTGGTCAAGGGCGATGGTAGCCAAGTCACAGAGAAGGGTTGTTCGCTTCGCGTTTCGCTTGGTTTGGCGCGGGAGAGGAAACGAGAAGAAAGTCATGAGGTATAGGGAATCGATGGGCGTGAACGTGGGAGGGATTTGCCTATGCAACGTGTCTTAGCCTGGGTATGTTAGGGAGGACCCGAGATCGTACCGGAGATGACCCGCGATCAAGGAATCACGAGCGTTTCGCAATCGGCGAGATGTGTTGGACTTCGAGGAGGCCGTCGGTCCGTGCGTCTGAGAGGTAAGTTCTGCCCGAGAGGTAAAGCGATGGCTCATCTCAGAAGGGTCTGCGAATGTGCGAGGTAGTGGCGTATCGCTGCGCGCATGCGGGAGACGAAAGAAGGATCGGTCGGCGTTGTCATTTGGCTTGAGGATCTATGTGGAACCTCAGCTTCGTCCAACGCGTCAACGAAGCGAGCCTACCCTGTGAAGAGACCGCTCGGGGTCGCTGGTAGTTGCTCGTCATTTTGATAATATGAACAAGATGCATGATCCCCGAGCATGAGTACCGACGTCTCCTCCGCTCCATATATCGAGATGCATGCCCGCCGGCCCCCGACGCGTGTGATCGCATCGTCATTTGATCGCCTTGGCGTGTCTCAACTCGATCATCACCCTCCTGATCTCGTCCTTCCTCATCTCGTCCTTCCCTTCCTCGTTGTGCCACCCACGATGTCGCTCCTCTCCTCCTCACACGGCGCCCTCCACTCATTCATCGCCATTCACGCACGCCTTACCTCACCTCTCCTTCGCCAGCCATACGGCCCGGATTTCGTCCTCCCCCACGTCCATCCGACTCGGCTTTGCGGCAAGCATGCATCACCCACCTCAACTGGCTCTATTATCATTGGCTGTCGGCTCTTTTCAGCGGATATGACGGAGGATATTATGCAGGAGACGACGGAGGCTGCTGCACGGAGAGCTATGCGAGTATACGTCGCGTCGTGGCGAGGCTGAATAGCGAGGATGTCTGGGAAGCGGTGAGTAGTCCATGGCAGGCGGACCTGATGCGTTCGTTATTGTCTCGCCCTCGGGGGACGCAGGGGGACGCGAGGGACGCAGGGGGACGCATGAAATGCAATCTGGGGTCAAGAATGGCCCGTAATGCCGCGACTCGCCCCTCGTCATCTCGCTCGCAGAACGACTTTCACGGCGCCCTATCCACTCACACGGCCACAACTCGCAACGACTATCCTTCAATTCAGGGGGACGCATGAGATGCGATATGAGGTACAGAATGGCCTACGACGCTCGGGACTCGCTCCTCGTCATCTCGCTCGCAGAATCACTTTCACGGCGCCCTATCCACTCACACGGCCACAACTCGCAAAGACGATGCCCGTCAACTCCGCTGCGGCATTACTCCGGCTACGGACGACGGCACCATTGCGCCGCACCTGAATAGCGGATGGAGATGGGATCCCGGGAATGATGGAAATGGGATGTGACGCGAGCGGGGCAGCGGTCGAAGAAGCCGCGGATGGGAAGGTTTCGCGTGATAATCCTGCCGCGGCGGTGATCCTAGAATCTGGCGACGTTGGATCGGCACGGAGAGGGCTTCGAGTTGCTCGCAGGTGCGTGTACGTATCGCGGGCTTTCGTGGCGAGGCGAGTGTCGTCGAGTATTGCAGAAGTGATAAGTGGTTGGGCAGTGCTAGGATTGGGAGAATGTGTCGGGTGGAAGTAGCGGGCATGTCGGGGTGCGGCAAGTCATTTTGATAGGGTTGTCAGGATCATGAGGAAAAGACATGGGGGAAAAGGGTAGATACCAGTAGACATATACATGCGATGATCTGTTCCGGCGAAGGTCGCATCGTGATGGACCGAGCGTTGGGTCGACATCTTTGGCGGGGACAGCAGCGGGCTGATCCAGGTTGTCGCGCAAGAAGTGTAATGAAGACATGGAATTCACAAACGGCCGCTATGCGTCACAACTCATTACAACAGAGACCACCCCGCGGATTCCTATTGCATGTTGTTGTAATACTCTTCCGCCTCTTGTACCGACATATGGAAGCCCCACCCGAGGTGCGACATTCCGATGCATTGGTCGCGCCTGCGACGATGCATCTCACCCAGGTCCAACTCCTCCTCCAACAACGTGGCGGGTCGTTCGGGGGCGGCAGGCGGGGGAGGCCTCTTGTCGGCGGGGGCGGGCTCCATTGCCGGTCGGGGGGCGGGGGCGGGGGCGGGGGCGGTGGAAGGTCCGGGGGCGGCAGGATCCATCGGGGTAACACGAAAGGCTGAGACGTCGATCTCGTGCCCTGCGTACCCCGTAGCCTGCAAAGTAGCATTAGAAACAAAGACGAGAAATAACCAGGCAAACGTGGAACTTACGAATGGATCCGGATTGGTGATTTCCATGTCCTTTTCCACCTCCGCTAGCCAACCGGCTTTCTTGAAGGTCATCCCCGGGACTTTGCTGAGCACCTTCTGCAATGGATAACGCATGTGTTAGTATGGTTGAGCTATAGGTGATAGGAGAGTACTGACTCGGATATATTGCTCGTCCCGCAAAAACTTCTCCACATCGCCATCTTCGACGACCACCACACGCACGTCGTTCGTAATTCTTGCGGCGCTGACGATCCCGAGGACGTTGATGAGTCGATTGGTTTTAGCGGAAGGAAGCACGAAAAAGATTTGTTGGTCGGTTCCCTCGAATGGCCGACGCTGGAGGGGGGGGGGTTCTGGCAGTGACCGGGCGCTTGCCGCTACTTCGTCGGGTAGCCATGGTTTCTCAATTTGTTTATGTTAAGTAAAGTGGGTTGAGACGGGAAACTGGCTTCGAAGAGTCTAGCGGCGTTATATACACATCGGACTAAAACTGCTCCCTGTTTTTTTTTCACTCTTCACCCCCGAATGCCATCCGAGCAGCTGCCGCTCTCGAGCAAGGCATTCGGGTCCGATGCCTCGAGTCCCTTTGGGCTCAATTATATCCTTCTACGGACATGGATCAAACGTAGTGTCTATTGTAACTATTATTCGTCCAGGTGTATTGACTGCCAGCTCAGCAACACGAGGCCGTAAGCGAGTGAGTTTCAGCTTGCATCCGCTAGACGTGTTCCATGCCACGCAAGCGTATGTAGCCATGCCTCGATGTTCATATGCCAAAGGTGAGGACTTTTGGGGGACTAGGGGTCGATCCGGTTTCGGGGTCTTCCAACCTCATGGACCTGTGAACTGCTAAGGAGTATGTTCGAGAGGAATCTCTGGGCGCGTGCTGCCGGAAATAGTGATTTGATAGAAGCGCCTGCCTAGGCGTGTACGTGTACGAGCCAGTTTCGACTCCTTCACAGGTAAGATCGAGTCATCGATGATCATTCATTCCTAGCTGCCAGTCAGGGCTGAAGTAGGGATGTCGGAGGATGAAACGTGGAACTGGAGAAGCTGTACTGGGCTGGACAAGCAAAAGAGCCCTTGAGACAGGGGAGCCGTGGGATGGAATCGCAGAGGACGAGAAGAGTAAATGAGCGTACGGACCTGCACCTGCATGTTATGCGCGCGGCGATGTCTGATTTTGCATGATACTGAGCACCGCGCCGGAGACTCAAGCGGATGGGCCCGACGGCGTACATGCTAGATGATTGTCCAAAGCATAAGCTGCCATCTAGACTCTGATGGCCAGATTCCTCGGATGACCACAGGGCGAGAGAACCCTTCCCGGCTTAATCAGGGCTTAGGTCGAGTCCGAAAAGGAAAGCATCAAGCTAGCCAACGTTGCTTTCCAACAGTTCCTCCTGCAACCTGGAAACTTTTGGGATCGCCTGGAAAGAGACACCGCGTCAGTACAGACAAGCAGAATGAGGAATGATTAGGTCACGATCGTTTCAAAGTGTTGACAGCTACTTGACAAGGATGATACTGGAGGGTAATGTGAAGGAAAGTGCAGATTGAAGTGAGCTTTGCTCAGTGCTTTTGCGTTGCAGGCTAACGGAAGTCTCAAGAGAGCTTTATGGCGCAGAATGCACGATGATGATACCAGCTGTGACACCTACGTCGTATTTGCGATCACGCATAATCATTCCCTGGCGAAACGCATCGGTATGATATATCTGTTACTGATTCGATCGCTAAAAAGGGTCCATAGTTTAGTGGTTAGAATAGCTGCCTTCCAAGCAGCTGGCAGGGGTTCGATTCTCCTTGGACTCAAAGATCGTTTTTGTTTCTAGACCCTGGTGTTTTCCGTCAGGCGCCGCTCCAATAAGTCAGAACCGTAAAAGCGAAGCGGCGGTATGCGGATTCGCGAGAGTCGCCGCCCGAAGTTTCCTCTCTCCGCCCAGCCCGACATGCGGAGGATCCTGGGTGCCAGAACATGACCTTTTCTCGTTCAGGGTGAGGCTTTGTCCGCAAACGATTCTCACACTTGTCTTTCTCGAGCAACTGCGGCTTGGTGTCGACATTCTTAGAGGAGACAGGAAGTTGTAGGGCAGCGGAGTGAGCGTGTCCGGTAGATGTGAAGGAACGTTGGGTGCCTATCTATAGGCAAGCGAGTCAATAGAGACCCTTTGATGCTGAAGCGCCACAGAAAAATATCGAACACAAATTTGTATATTTGAACCCGCCCACATGCCCGCCGCCAACAAAGGAAGGCGCATCTTAATGCGGCTCTGTAACCGATGTTTCAGCATGCATCCGCACGCGTGTCTTGCATGTCCGAGGCGGCAGGGCGACAGGACTTCCGCTGGAGTATTCAAGTCTATTGTCCTCTATCGAAGATCGTCTTTCGTGTTCCATAAATCGCTTGCTGGTCAGGGTACATGGTCTTTCCGTTGAAATCACCCGACTTCGCGCTGGAGTGTTCACTGGCCGCTTGTACAGTGTCATACAAAGCGGAAAACGTTATTAGGGCTAGGGGGTTAGCGGTTAAGGGTTAGCGGTTAGGGGTTAGCGGATGAAGCGACAGCTGGTTCCGACAAGCAAAAATCAAGGTAGGACTCTGGAGCTGTCTCTGATCTCTGCTCGCGGAAAGGAGCTATGGCTAACATTCTTGGTTCAGATGGACATTTCTCGGTGCAACGTCTGCCGAACCCGGCAGGGTCGTCAAAGTTCGAGATAATGAAAGAGTTCACCGGAGAACATACACGGCAATGAGGCAGGATGCAATAGAGCAGGCGCCGGAGGCCGAAGACCAGTCGAAGGACTCGTCGGAGGAGGAGTGTTCATCGATTCATGCAAAGCTGCGGCGTCGATCTCGGGTTCGAGCGGTGGAAAGTATGGACAGTGTGGAGAGTCCGAGGGCTACGAGCCAGAATATGGAAGGGAAAGTCAGCAGCCAAAGCATGGAAAGCGATATGGAGTCAAGTAAGTCCGCTTCGACGTCAAAGGCTCATCGCGTTCTGAGTTTACACATCTCAAGGTTCGCGCCGGCTGCGAGCACTCCGGCTGGAGAGACCGGCCTCCGCGTCAGTGCGGCAGGACTCGACCTCTCTGTCTCCCCCTCGTTTCCCCTCGGTTTCTCTATCGCCTCCGATATTATCATCGCCCTCGCTGTCTCCGCCTCCCTTGCTCGCAAACGACTCCACATCAACGCGGGAGGATTCGGCCCTCGTTGTCGAGTTGACGTCGAGATCAGTTGGGAGAGGCTCGGAAGTAAGTCACTCTCCCCGGAATCCCCTCGCGTCGGGCTGATCATCCGCTTGGTACAGTATAAACCAGATTCAGACAACAGCTCGGTGAATTCCTCATCGTTGCAGATTCAGAAAAGGTGGAGGAAATGGGCGAGAGGGGAAGACGAGAAGGAGGAACATGATGGGTCTGCAACAGAGTTGAAAGACGTAGATACCGTGCCGAGACAACGGGGCTCAAAACCGAAGAATGGCAAACAATCGGAACCAGGGTCATCCAAGAAGGGCAGGACAAGGGTTAGGGGTTAGGGCTTAGGGGTTAGGGGTTAGCTGGTCCATAGATCTGCAGCCTTATCGTGAGCACATGATCATCAAGTACAAGGCTGGCCGTGTACATCAGAATGTAGACACTTCATCTCGCGCGCCGTCGGCGATTGCGAACCACACTTCCCATATCATCGTAGATGAAGAATTCAAGAATACAGTCAAGACCGCTTACGCAGAGGATGCTGAGCTGACTGAGATAATACAGGGACTCGGCTGCGAACCGATAGCTCCTCATCTGCAGCGATTTTGCCTAGATGATAACGGCTTGCTGTGGTTTTAGAGCTCTAACGATGCACAGCCACGCATGTGCATCCCCAACCACAAAGATCTGAGGCTCCTGCTACTACATGGACTTTCATGATGCAAAATCCTCGGGACATCTTGGCTACGGGAAGACACTGAACAATCTTAGTAACCGGTACTTTTGGAATAATATGAGCAAAGATGCTCGCCATTATTGCCAGACTTGTTCTTCTTGCCAACTTAACAAGATACGTAGTAGCAAAGGTGCTAAAGGATTGCTGAATCCCTTGGATATTCCCCCGCAGAGGTGGTACACGGTCACTATAGATTTCGCAGGACCTTTCGCGGTTTCAGGCGAAGGCGACTGGGACATGATCATGGTTGTGGTAGGCAAGCTTTCGAAGCGGGTACATTTCGTGCCCTGCAAATCAACCGACCAAGCCAGCGATACCGCTGACAGGTTTTTCGATGCCGTTGTTAGATTACACGGGATGTCGAAAGTAATCGTCTCCAACCGTCATGCCAAATTTACGTCGTTGTTCTGGAAGGGACTCATGGCTAGATTCGATACTCGACTAGCTATGTCGACGGCGTATCACCCACAGACTGACGGGCAGTCAGAAATCATGGTCAGAACTGTAAAAGAGATGCTCAGACACTACATCTCGCAGAGTCAGAAGGACTGGGCGGCTATGTTGCCCGCTTTAGAATTTGCCTTCAATAACTCGTTGAATGCCAGTACAGGCATGACTCCATTTGAACTGGACCTCGGCTATTGTCCCGTCACACTACACACCGTAGCTGCGGACGTAGAAGTAGAAGCTGTAGAAGAGCTCATTGAGAGACAGAATACGCTATTGAAAGTAGCTTCAGATTATATCAGCAAGGCGCAAATCGCCCGAGCTGAACAGCACAACAAAGGTCGTACATCAGATGAGTTTGCCGAGGATGACATGGTTATCCTAGCTACAAAATACGTAAATTCTCCCTTCCGTCGGGGAACGGGCGGCAAGAAGCTTCGAGCGCAGTACATCGGGCCTTATCGTATCGCGCGTAGGATCAGCTCTACCGCGTATGAGCTTGACCTGCCTGTTAAAGGCCAACCGTTCTTAGTCAATCCTGACTGCAGTTCGACCTTACGATCGATCACTGACAAGTCAAAGGAACGATCTCA
>JAMALG010000141.1:0-21050 GCA_023628115.1 Naganishia sp. PT2105A-2 | reverse complement strand
AGGACAGGTCTCTCGATTCTTCCTCAGGAGCCATTGCTATTCAGTGGAACGATCAGGAGCAACCTTGACCCCTTCGGGCAGAAGACCGATCAAGAGTTGTGGGATGCGATGAGACGAGCCCATTTGATTGACTCCGCAACGGCAGAACATCATGCCCGCAAGAGCATGAATCTTGATTCTGCGGGTCAAGAGATTGACAGTGGCGCCCAGACACCGACTTCTCGATTCACTCTCGATTCCCCGGTAGAAGACGAAGGGAACAACCTGTCGGTCGGCCAGAGAAGTCTGGTCAGTCTGGCCCGAGCTCTAGTCCGGGATGCGCCCATTGTAGTCTTGGACGAAGCCACGGCGGTAAGTCTGGATCGGTAGATGTCCGGGCATCCAGACTCTGACAAGTCCCCCTCATGTCTGTTTAATTATCAGGCCGTTGACTTGGAAACGGATGCGAAGATCCAAGAAACCATTCGACGAGAATTCAAGGACAAAACATTGTTGTGCATTGCTCGTCAGTATTGATGCCTTTCTTGGATCTTGAAGTCGCTGACATTGCTCTGAAGATCGTTTGCGAACCATCTTGTCCTATGACAAGATTCTCGTGATGGACAAGGGAGCTGCAGTCGAATACGACACCCCCGAAAACTTGTTCAGGCAAGGCGGCATCTTTTACAGCATGTGCGACAAGTCGAATATCACTATTGAAGATATTGAGGTAAGTTCGATTGAGCTCTACAAGTGTGGATCGGAAACTAACGGATGTTTCCTCCTAGGCTGCATCAGCTCTGCGGTAGTGTGGTGGATGATTTGTATAGACTCTTTGGGTGTTTGGGTAGGCAGATGTATCTTTAACAAAAAGGGCGGAGAAGGTTTGCAACGGCGTTGCAGGTGTATTGTATCAGTCTAGAGTCATAATCATATATGGTGGTTAAAGCCGCATTTTGAAGACTGGACGGACATAAGAACTAGATGACTGAATGCAGCTGGAAGTAACTTCAGGTTTGATAACAGCGTGACTTGTTGAGTACCGTGAGCGACCGTTTAAGAGACATTCCGCCAACAGATTCGACAACATCCTAGACAAGACACCTGCTCGAAGCAGGCTTGCTTGATGTATCGAAACGACATGGATTGGAAGAAGAATACACAGCCGAATCCCTAGTACAACATGACGGCATAATTCAAAAATGTGGGTGCGTGCCCGGAACGCACGATAATGCAAAAGCTACTTCCCGGCCTTCCTCTCCTTCTCCAGTTCCGCAAGTTCCTCGCTGAATCCCATGGCTGCATCGACGTCCTCCTCATCGAGAGGTTTCCTATTCAACAGCGGCTTGATCAAGCGCTCGAAATAGGGGTGTTCCTTATTCGGCGGGTTGGCGGCGCGAACCTGGAAATTGGTCCATCAGTCTATAGGTTCATATCGAGGGTTGAACGCGCTGGAACTTACGTGATTGAAGTATGCAGTGTAGACGTCGCCGTCGTATCGTCCGAGAGGAGAGTTGACTATGTGGTCGCTGATGGCGAAGGCATCTACGACGGGGACTGATAGATCGGGAGTGCAGATAATGAGCCTCGGAGCCTTGAGTTGCACTTACATCGACAATACTCACCAACGACCCTCCTCAGGGATAGACACAGTTCATCCACCTCAGCTTGAACAGCGTCCATCTGTTTGCCGTCAAAGTACGCGTCTCCAATCCGCAAAGAGCCACATCAGTGTCCAGAAGATACGAAATGACTTCTTCCCTTGACTCACACTTCAAGAACGAGGCACCTTGCTCTTCAATCTGCCAAAGACCGTACAGACGGCAGATGTCTGTCAGGAGCTGCTTCTCAGGCCCTTCCTCGTGCTCTTCACAAGCTCGACGGAACATTCGGAAGATCTGTGATTCGAGACGCCCCAATTGTTAGCGAGGAGCCGGCAAGTTCTAGGCAAGGACTCACGTAGCCAATCGTATGGAGTTTGGCGGCGATGAAACGAGACTGACTGCACCTCTCCATCGCCTCATCCTTGCTGAGACCTTTACTAGTGTGGCTGGCGTAATCTTCGGAAGCCTTCTTGACAACGTTGGCAGCGACACAAGCCCATGCTTGATCAATGTCTTGTAGATCGAGGTTTCCGTTTGATTTCGCTGTCAAGTTGGAGTTGGCAGACATGTAGGCCACTCCAGGTGACAAGGTCTTGCCCTTCTTGGCATCTTCCCAGCTGGAGATGAGAGCTCGGCCGGATTGCAAGCTCAAGATGGTGTTGTCCCCTGGCAAATAAAAAATAAGTGCTCTGATTGGGTCGGTGGATCGGCGCGAAATTCACTCACCCTCCCAAGTACACTGAACTGCGAAATCCGCGTACATGTTGGGCAAGCCTGAGTATCTGTTGTGAGAGGAATGAGCCTCTTGCATTTGTAATCCGATCAGTGTATATTACTCACGCAGAATAGCCGTGACCGCCGCAACTTTGCCTGCACTTGTCGATGGTCTCCAGACACGCCCAAGTACAGAAGGCCTGTGGAAGACAGTAGTCGTTAGTCGGATGCTCAAAGAAGTCTGTCTCAATATCCTACCTTGAGTCCAGCAGACGTGGAGTGTGTCTCCTTCAATTTCGCCAAGACATCCTTTAAATTGGGCTGAAGACATCTTCTTGTAAGCTCGGCGTTACCAGAAACGGGTGTAGAAACTCACGTCTCCGGGTTCAAGAGTTTCCATCGCTGCTGTCAATTCCTATCATTCGCAGCGCGATCATCAATAGGGTAAAACCTTAGACGCAGGTCAAGACTCACATTATACATCTTCGTCAAGATCAAGCTTGTGAAGCCAATCGCGATGGCTTGAGCCATGTAAGGCTATCGTCACGAGCTAGTCAGCTCAAATTCCATAGACCATCACACAAGCCACTCACTATCAGACGACGTTGATGAATCGGGTAGTCGATCAATTGCGTCTCCAGCTTCGGCAGAACTGTCAGCTAAGGCTCGATATTACGCAGCCTCAAAGTCATACCTGGTTCTTGCCTGCTGAGAATTGCCTTCGAACAACGGCATATCGCAAAGCTATGGTCAAAGCCTGTGGAGAGAGCCAGATCGCAACTGTCAGCGGGATAAGGGTGTCGATAGCGCTACGAGCTGACCTTTTTCGCTGTATTTGACGAGTCCGCCACCATCGCGATTCGACCGCTCAATAACGCGCCGTATGTCAGTTGCGCAAGAGGAGGATCGGTCACCACTCCTTCTCGTGAAACTTGAGTGTGCTTCATCAACATCTAAGGGAACAGAGATGAGCGATGACTGGCTTCTGCTGTCGCAATTACTTACATGAGCTCGAGGCACTCGGACATAGGTGAACTGGATGTAACCGTTGTCTGCAGTGGTATTGTGATTAGATCATCAGTTCGTCAGGACTAACATAGAATCGACGTACCAATTCCATCTCTGCCCATCTTCTTGCCAATGTCTCCGATGTTGATTCCTGGCTTGAGTCGGAACGTCCTGGAAAGGTATTGTGAACATCCAGAGAAGCGATGAATAGTTATTGAGCACCTACTGGACATCACGCAACTGCACGATAAAAGTCTTGACACCATGCCTCTTGCCCTTGACTATCAACTGTGCAAAGACGGCGCAGTGTGTGGCGGTTGAAGCAGCACCTAGGAGGAATCAGTCACGTCAGATTGATTCCGGGGGAGGTAGTTTGCGACGCTTACCTCCGATCCACCATTTGGTGGCCCCCAAGTGTGGCGTGTGAATCACAAACTCATCCGTCTTCTCGTCAAATGTTGCCGTGGTTTCGACTCCTGCGACATTGGATCCATGTGCAAGCTCTATCGAAGAGGTAGTACATATAGCGTTCTGTGCATGGGCCTTGATGTTAAAAAGGCGAAATGTCATCTTACCTGTCATGCCAAAGCATCCAATAACCCCATTCAAACCGATAACGCCTTTGTCGATCCAATAGTCTGATGTGCAAAAGTATCTTAGATCGCAGCTCTCAGAGCGGCGCCGTTACAAATTGACTTACTGAATTGAGCAGGAGATGCGCCGCTCCTGATGGCACCGAGGAAAAGACCAAAGTGGACACCGAATCTCGTCCAGAATCCCGGATCGACTAGACTGATAAGCTATTTGGAACACCACAGGGGTCGGTTTCCACTTCCCAGGTCGAGACAGCTCACCATGGACTCACCTGCATTCGGTAATTGAACACGTCCAATGGCTCGGTGGTGACGTAGTGCACCAAGGTCGCAAACTTCTCCATTGTCCTCTCACGGATCTGGTCCTTGCTCAGATCGTAGACATCGATAAGGTAGAAGGCGGGATCACGGGAGATCTCTGCCATGAACTTTTCCTTCAAAAGCAGAGACTTTTGGGATCCGTGCATCGCTATGCTTAGCTGTTCCACGAGGATGACGGATGTCAGTTGGCTGTGCTGTAAGACAGTATATAGGGCGACGCAGCATACCTTTCGAACGTCGAACGGGGGATTCGCTCGCTCCTTGGCCATGGTCTCCACCTGAACGACGATAACATGATAACGGATGATATACAGAGATGACACAAATAGATGACGCGAAAGGAAGCAGGGATATCGAGCATGCTCTAGTTTGACACGATTGATACAGCACTGCGCAGCGGCTTACCGTGGTCGGACTGGGCATCGCAAAGGTGGACATCTTGCTTGGATTGGCGACTGTTCGATGCAGATGACTTTGAGCCTTCAATATCCGTTTCTCGTTGGAATGTTGGTGATCGCCGGAAGTTACTGATAAAAAGCTTCCGGATGGATCAAGATCGTAGTATTCCACTTGAGTTTCTAGGTAGCGGTATGCTTCTGCGTGATATTTGTGCGCCAGGGTACGAGCCGTTGGAATTTATATCGTCGCGCCAAGATACGACTTACACCACCCACTGCTTGGACTTGAACACGACAGAAAGTCTCGACAATCGTCTCAACGTGATTACTCTCCGATGCTGCCGGCAAACCGGGAACATGTCGAGCCGGAGGCTAGAACGAGACGGAGACATTTTCTTTCATCTCCGCTATCAGGTGAAACCTCGCTACCTCCACTTCGAGTGACGATCGAGTTGATTGTGAACGGCGAACGTCAAGTCGACAGAGTGGTATACAACAGTGTTGACGTGACGTTTGCGCAACCTGGGATCCGGCAACCGCTTTCTTAACAACGCCGAGGATCTGAAAGGTCGTGAGGATTGGAGAACTCGACCTCAAGCACTTGTGCGCAACGCCGCTAAAGACGGACGCGACCAGGAAGCTCGGCAATATGCTGGGAGGAAGTAGTTTGGCTGCGAAGCGAGGCAAGGGGAAGATGGTCAGTACCGTCGGCCATCCGGGTCCCATATGATCTTCACTGACGTCTTCTCTCCGATACGGAAATCGTAGAGGCCGCCGAAACGCGTACGTGCAATTCTCGGAGCCGTTTGCTAGTTGAGCAAGAACGTGCCGTTGCCACAAACTGATATTACTTGTTTCGTTTCGCTTTCTGCATGCAGTTCACTCCCGTGGAAAACATCGACGAGACGTGGAAGTTACTTTCGAGCGCGCTCAGAGAGATACAGAATCATAATGCCTCGAAACTCAGCTATGAAGCACTTTATCGCTACAGCTATGATATGGTGCTGTATCATAGTGAGCTTGCAGTTTCCAAGCCCCTTCTCCCGTAACCTGACGCAGCCTTCCACTTCGCAGATGGAGACAGGCTGTACAAGGGCGTTACGCAAATCATTGCGCAACACCTCGACGCCCTGGCTGAACGGGACATCGTGCCAACGTTTCCGCGGACAGGCATCATGACAGATACCAGCACCATGGCTACGGCGGGCTCAAGTCAATTGGCTCAAGGGATATCAGGGGGATCTCGCTCCGGAGAGAAGGGATCGACTGGCTTTGGTGGAAATGCCGACTCTGCGGCCAAGGAGTCGGAAGCGGTTGAGATGGCGCTCGAGGGTGAGAGGTTTCTACGGACGGTGAAGCTTGTGTGGGAGGATCACGTGGCGATCATGAAGAAGATGCAGCTGGTACTCAAATACATGGTTCGTTCAGACAGACATGTGAGATGTTGTCGTCGTATTGACAAGTCTTATCGCGCAGGACAAAGTCTACACGCCGCCCGCCAAAGTGCCCAACAGCTTCTCCCTCGGATTGCGACAATTCGAACGACGCATAATTCACAGTCCACTCTTTCCGATAGGAGAAACGCTCATTTCCGTCCTTCTCGCGCAAATACAGCTGGAACGCCGCGGAGAAGTCATTCATCGCTCTGCTGTCAGAGACGCCATCTCGATCTTGTCGACACTGAGGAGTCCACCGGAGCCGGGAAAGCGCACTCCAGACCGGCCGTCGATATACGCCAAGGATTTTGAGGGAAGATTCTTGAAGACGTCGGAGGAATTCTACAAGCTTGAAGCGGAGCAGTGCCTGTTGACGGATGACGCGAGCGCATATTTGAAGAGGGTGAGTATTCGCGGCTCATGTCATTAGCGCGTATTAATTTTGATGCTCCAGGTTGAGGACCGTCTCGCCGAGGAACAAGCACGCTGTGCCCACTATCTGCTTTCCAGCACGTCTGCACCACTGATCGCGATTCTGGATAGCAACCTGCTTTCAGCCCATCTGCACACGGTGCTTCGCATGCCAGAAACCGGGCTGATAAATATGATCGACACTATGCGGATCCCGGATCTCCAGAGGATATATCGGCTCTACGGTCGAGCGAATGTCACCGAGGGACTGGATGTTTTGATGGGAGAGCTGAAGAAATACGTGGCAACGAGAGGATTCGCCATAAACGAGAATGTTGCGGCAGGAACATCAGCTCTCGCTGCAGCCAACGTGCCAAGCGTATCCAAGGCAAATACTACAGTCCTCTCTTCGTCCGACAAACTGGACGAAGTCAACGTGCAAGGTGCAGCACAGAAGGTCAAGGGCACTCAATCTGGAAACCATGCTGCAAGTGCACCGGCAGGCACAGCCACGTCTGCCGCTGCGGCGGTCAACATCGCGCTTCGATGGGTGCAAGAGGTTTTAGATCTGAAAGATACGTTTGACCGAGTTTGGAAAGAGGCGTTCGAGGAAGACAAGGCGATACAGACGGCATTGAATGACGTGAGTGTCTCATGGTCTTTAGAGCCTTGTGTGACTGCTGATCTCCCAATCTCGGTCTTGCGCAGGCATTCCAAAGCTTCATTAACGTCAACCCGAAAGCGCAAGAGTACATATCCTTGTTCATCGACGATAATCTGAAGAAAGGCCTCAAGGGTGTATGTCTCCTGGGAGTATCCGTCAACCGCCAGAGCTGAGTCCATTCTCGCACAGAAAACCGACGATGAGATTGAGGCTGTCTTGGAGAAGACCATTGTTCTCTTCCGATTCATCATCGACAAAGACATCTTCGAGCGATACTACAAGAGTCATTTGGCGAAGCGTCTCCTTAACGGACGCAGTGTGTCCGAAGATGCTGAGCGGAACATGGTTGCCAAGCTCAAGGTGGAATCGTAAGTAGCTACATTGGTTTATTGCCCTCTGTGCTGACATCAACATTCGTAGGGGATACTCATTCACGCAGAAACTGGAAGGAATGTTTAATGACATGCGTCTGTCAAGTGACATGATGAAGAGCTTCGAAAAGTTCCAGGCGAAGCATGATGTGAGGATGTTCTCCAAATCCTGCTCGCATTAACTGACATAAGCGTCCCGTCTAGCCACTGTACCTGGACTTCAACGTCAACGTGCTCACATCGACCTTCTGGCCTGGAGAGGGTTCGGCTACCACTTGCGTCTTCCCGCCAGTATTCAACAGAGCCATCAAAGCATTCGAAAAGTTTTACAATGGACGGCATTCAGGCAGACGCTTAACGTGGCAGTCTAACCACGGCACCGCTGATATACGAGTCACCTTCAAGGCCAGACGACATGAGTTGAATGTCTCGACTCATTGCGCGGTCATCCTCCTGTTGTTCGAAAATGTCGAAGATGGACAAGAGCTTTCGGTACAGGTAAGTTTCCATAGCTTTGACATGACATCTCGGCTAATACTCGATATTCCTTAGGACATCAAAGCTGCGACTCAAATCCCGGATTCCGACCTCCTTCGCAGCCTGCAGTCTCTGGCTTGTGCAAAGTTCAAGATATTAACGAAGAATCCGAAATCCAGAGATGTTGGACCGAATGACAAGTTCAGCTTCAACAGCAGCTTCACTTGTCCTTTGGCAAAGATAAAGATTCAGACTATTGTGGGCAGAGTCGAAAACACGGAAGAACGAGCAGAAACGCAGGAAAAGGTAGACGAGGAACGGAAACATCAGATTGAGGTAAATAGCATCGGTATTATCGTTATTGGTCTAGTTATACTGAAAAACTTCCCTCAGGCCTGCATAGTCCGTATCATGAAGGACAAGAAAGTTCTCGCGCACAATGAACTCGTCAACGAGGTGATTCGTCAACTCATGGGCCGCTTCACGCCCACACCAGCAATCATCAAGAAGAGGATAGAGAATCTCATAGATGTAAATCCGTTCTCTACTCAGTCTGAGCGATCGTCTGATCATTTGCCCTACATAGCGAGAGTATCTCGAAAGGACAGAAGATATGCGGTCGTACAACTATCTTGTACGTTACAAGTCCTCTTTTAATGCTGACCATCCGTTGACTGATTCTTCTGTCAGGCATAAACCGATACGCAGGCAGCCGCGAATGCGGACCCGCTTCCAGGATATCGTTTCACAACAGCTTATTAACGATCATTCAAGCCTGGATTCCCATCAAAAAGTTGAGATTTCCAGCCTTCAGCCTCCCAGTGAGATACAAGCGATTCATTCGTTCATGACATGTTACCATACCGCATGTGGCAGCAAGCAAGATAGATCAATTGCCTGCCATCTGGTTCCTGGCAGTTACGCGTGGGAACTTCGGCTCCTGAACGTTTGTGCAGACCATCTATCGAATATCCATGCGTCTTACAGAAGTCGATATTCCTTCCTTGACATGGCTGATGGAAATGGACAGCTTGGAGATGAATTCTGATTAACGCACCGTTCAGGCTTCAACATCGCCGTGGCGGCTTTCGCACAGGATGTCTTTGAATATCCGTCAGCTTGTGCATATTCATCGGTTGCGGAAGAGGGACAGAGCGCTATCTATGCGATGGCTGTACAAGCTGACCAGCTATAGACCACACGGGTACCCTTTATGAATAGCTCTACGAAACTTACATGTTCTCGATGGATTTCGCTGAAGAAGCCGTCGGCAGGAAACAAAACTCTGAACCCGAAGTGGCTCCCGAGATTGGATTGCGACATGGCGGTGGAAGAAGCTGTGGAAGAGAATGCCTAAGATTTAGAAGAGCATGCGGCTGAGAACTGGCTGTGAGATACAATTATCGGAGGAGATACTACTGTACCGATCAGCTTACCGATCGCTCCTGGCTGGCGGATCTGCCATCTTTCTAGTGTACTGGCTACTGTACTTGAGGACAAACACAGCGGGCGCGGGAGCTGCCTGAACCGAAGGCTTCGCGCGTCGATCTGCACGGTTCACGGTTCCCCATTCTCTTCCTTGCCGTGAACACATTGCGTTCGTGAGGTTCCCAGCACGGCTTTCGTTTCGCATCGTATCAGTATCCGGACGTTATCAAGGTGCCTTTGACAGGCATCGATTTCTGTCGAGCTTTTTGTTGGCATTCCTGTCGCGACAGGATCTCGTAAATACCGCACTCTCGCTTCCACGCCCGACCTTTTCAACCTCAGTAGTATTGACTGTCATCGACATCGTGCAGTCGCAACGACCACTACATCAGTCCAACAGTGGTGCAACACAAAGCTCTCACTCTCCGCTTACACCTCGATAATTCTGGTCGGATCACATTCTCAATCAATCGGTCGCGATCTAAAACGCCATCTCCTCATCTTTCCATCACCGCATCACATCAGGTTTTGTGGAGTCATCACCTTTACCTCCGTTACATCAGTCCTCTGCTCAAAATTCGAACGGTCCCTCCAGCGACTGTGACGATCATCATCAGTGACATCATTCGAAACCGGCCTGTGTAAAGGGAGTGAAGTGAGGAGCAGTCAGTTTCCGGAGAGGACGGTGAGTGATGATCATGATGGGATCAGAAGGGAGAATGGCGGAATGGACGCAGGAAGACTGATATAGGGTGAAATCTGCGTTTCCTTTCAGGCACATCAAGAATTCTTCGTTAACCAACCAGCTGGACTGGAATCCTCGGTCAACGACATCCGATTCACCAGCAAACAGTCCCCGACTTCAAGCGCCCTTCTACCTCAATCATGCTATCCGTGCCCCAGCAACCGACCATTGTCTTCACGCCGTCAACTCCGGTGATGTCGCCTGCCACAATGGACGCCGAAGTCGAACTCGAAGCTCTTGCCGATCTCAACGATGACGCCCATTGCGACAATCGCTCACGCCGAGCATCTTTCTTCCGCTCGTTCTCGACTCCGGCTCCACCTGATGTATCACCGGCACGACAACCTGTCGTTCTGCATCGACCTCGCAGCACATCCCCTTTTGGATCTCGCTGGACTTTTGCCACGGCTCGCCGGTCGGTCATGCAGTCGTGCTGGAAGTCCAAGGATAGCGCGCGCGCCATCGCATCGGGAATCTCGGGTAGTCTGAGCATGGCGGAAAAGCCGACTTTGGTTTCGCGCACGGCATCCGAGCCGTGGACTGGAATCCGTCGCGTTTGGGCAGACATGGAAGTGGACGAGGACTTCAGCGAACCGGACTCGACGCCCGAGATACCTGTCTTTCCGCATCGAGCCGTCGTCGCGTCTGCACATCCTCGTCATGGATCGAGATTCATCACGCTGATGTCGACCTTGGTCATCGCCCTCGCCTTGGCGTCTCTGGCGTTCACTACGTTCTTCCACCCGACATTTGGCGAAAAGATCTCCAAGCTTCCCGCGTCCGCAAATGCACCGGCAGGTGACAGGGGATGGACGCATGGACTCTTCCACATGGATGGACTGTTCGGGCATTCGGACGAGGACGGCCTCGTTGGGATTTCGTCAGCGGACCGTCTCGCGGCGAGTCATGGAGGAGAACTGCGGAAAAGGGGCTCGCCCTGCGCCCATCCATTCCTCGATAGTTGTTTCATGGCGGATCCCTACCTCGATGCGGATTCCTTGGCATCCACGCACAATCTTGGCAAGACCAAATCGGACGAGACGCAACCCCGCCGCTCCTGGAGGCCATGGTCCAGGCCTTTTGCCATGGACATCGAAGAGGACGAAGAACGGGTCGCCGCGCAACATCGACGCATCGTCGACGAAGCCGCCCGAAGGATGAACAAACGCCGAGAGGCGCTATCGAAGAGATCCACATCTCAGCTCCGGAGGTAGGGCGACTATTACGCCCTTATTCCCGCTGCTCGTGCTGGATCGGCACGGCTCGATCACGGCGTACCGATTCACAACCGAGATGTCTCCCTTACGCGCTTTGGACTGCGCCGGCCTATCGCTGGCCAATCATCAGAATGGATGTATCATAGAATCAGTACCCGAACGGTGCTCCGGAAATGAAGTCTTACGGAGACAACGGACACTCGAAAAATCGTCTGCGGTGCATGTATGGACAACTTTGAAACGACGACAGGCGTAATGTCATGTCGGCAACTCACTTCCTTGTAACAAGCTCGAATCCCAGCTTGAAATGTAGAACCTTCACTGTATTCTCGTGGCAAAGTGATATTCTCATGGACATTTATGATCGCGATTTCGCTCAGAGTATGATGCAATATCCAACACCATTCCCCTTCGCTTCTCTAGATCTTTCCGTTTTCGCTTGATGCCGCCCGTAGACATTCACGCAGAAGAGAAGCTGAAGAAGACAGATAGGTGAGGTAGCTGGTGAGGTGTTCATTTGGTGATCTTGGTGATCGAGGTGATCGAGGTTTCAGACTCACGCGCCGCCCTTCTCCATCACTATCATCATTATCCTGTAATCAACATTTATGTTTCTCGCAGAACAGACCATCTACGAGTGCCTGAGATCGCCTCGTTCATCACATAACCACCTCCGTGCTGGGCACAATTCGAGGCTCGGTGTGACATCCGGTACAGGGCGCCAGCACGACAAACGACCACCTCAAAGGTCAGAAACGTGTCTGAAACATCGACTTGCGGCAAATACAGCACAGTCCATGGTCGTTCGCCCTTCATCGCTTTTTGGCTGCTGAAGAGACTGGTGGAGCGATCTCGGGCGAAGCCTTCACGGTCTACGATGGAGTTGCCGCGGAAAGAGGAACCATATGGATCTGGCTCCAGCAGCAATGTAGCCGCTGAACAAAAGGAGCCGCATTCGAGCCTCCTTCCAGAACCTCAGCAAGTCAAACCTGAGGACCCGGAGGAGCTGAGGCGAGCGCTGTTGGAGCAATTACCGCCCATGGACCCGAGCCAAGTCGTACCGTTTGGCCATCTTCTCGATCGTACCGTCAAAATCCGTTATGAAGCGCTGCGGCACCTCATTCAAAATCGGTGAGACTGGCCTGTCTCCGAATCTTGCCGCTGGACAGCTCTGACACGGCAATATGCACAGATTACCGGAGACTCAATTAGTAGACCGTCCAAAAGCGATAATAGACTATGCACAGGAGTCCAGAATGGCTTTACTTAAGCTGTTGGCACTTTTGAGGTGGAAGGAGCAAGCGGATGTTCCAAAAGTCGTGCGGACCGTGAAAAATGAGGATGGCACCACGTCGCAGGAGCGGCAGAGTGACGTTCAAACAGCTTGGGTGAGTTTACGGCCTCTGCTCATTTTCGTGACGACCGCAAGCGATGTATGCCAAGGCTATGACATGTTTCATTCCACCTCGCAACCCTGTATAATCGGACTGACTGATGACATCCCTGTGCCAGCGTCTGGAAAAATTACTCGACTACCAACATGAAGGGGTCAAGCGGACCAGAGAGCATCTCGCACACACCGTGAATGGACAGTTGTCTGCGTTGAAGTAAGCCATAGAGTTACAGTTTCGTTCACTATTGTTGAAGAGACGGTTCAAAATCCAGGATGCGCAACGCCGACCTCGATACAGCGACTGATATCCTCGTTACGGGAGAATACCAACGACTGCCAAAGATGCTGGACGTGAGTAGAATACAATGATTGCGGGAACCGAACCCATTAGTGATGGTCAAAATCCAGCGCAACTTCAATCCGGAATCCGTCGAGAATACGATAACGGCAGCTGCAGCTCTAAAGAAGATGAACGAGACTATCGCGTTCCGTCTTGCGGTCCACGAGCTCATGCCACCAGGACTGCGATTGATCAAGATTCGTAAGTATCATTCGTTAAATGCCGTTGGCGGATTCTAACCTACAATCACCCCTCAGGCGATGGAAAAGCATATTTCGAGTACTTCAACCTGTTCGAATGTGCCCTCACAGTTGGACCTGTTGACCCTCAGAAACAATGGTGCCTTGCGGATATCAAGTTCCCGCACATTGCAAGACAGAGTGTCAAGGGCAAGAAAGGTATGCCTTGTCCTTGAAATACTTTGCTACCATCTTGATAAACCGTAACGTTTCCGCAGGGGAAGCATCGGAATTGGCCCAGCCGGTCAAGCAACGAATACTAGAAATGGTCGATACCGCCTTGTACCATATTATGCCAAAAGAGGATCTTGCGGAAAACTCCGACGTGCAGGAGACCTCTGCGGTGAATCCCGATGGAACAACGCATCAAAAGGCGCCCGATATGCCACAGTTGGTAGCCAAGTCTCTTCCTCAAAAGCGAGGTTCTGCGCTCTTCAAGCTCGTAAGCATACTAGGTACGCGCTTCTGCACATCCATCCCGGAGACAAGCATCATCGCTGAAGACCTGATCTGCCACAGAAATGCTGGCCGTGGCCAATCAGCTAGAAATACTCATCGCTCAAGCAATGATGATGAGACGCTCAGAATGGCAACAACACCTACAAGTCGAGCTTGCGTCTGATCGGCAGAATCTACGGCTTCGATACTGGCAGTGAGTCACCTTGCGAATAACGTTCTTCGATGTCTGTGTGATTAAGAGTCGATATCAGACGTCAGCCGGAGCCATCACGGCCCAACGAGCGCGGGAATGCACCAACTTCGAAGCCGGTCAGCACACACGGCGGAGAAATCTCGCTGTCGATCAGATCGTACATCCCCGAAAAGGGAGACATCCCATTGTCGGCCGGCTTGACTGCAGATTCCGAATTCTCTCGATATGCACGTCGGTCCAAAATAAAGATTGACTGGAAACCGGAGCGATCCTGGCTCAATATCGATGTCACTGATCAAGCTGCGACCGAAGCGAGCGAGACCATACCTGAAATTGTAGGTCTTCGTGCGTAGCATTGAGAATGGCGTAAAAGCTGAAATGTCTCGGTGTCACGTCAGGATCCGCTGAATCTGGACCTGGAAAAGATAGTTATGGATATCACGAGGCGCCATGCCGCGATGCTGTCACAGGGCTTATGGTCGGTGATCAACGAAAATATCGTTCATCGAGACCTCTGGGATTCGGAAGACGTCAAATACGACGATGAGGGTATGTCCACCGATCCATCAACGAGTCGGGTCTGCTCACAGATGGGCGCTTTAGCCATGGGTCCTGGCATCCTGCTGAAAGCATTCTCTGAACGCTGGTTACGGCTTGCGTTGAATCCTTTGACCGGAGAACTACACCTTAGGGAGGCGAATGCTGTCGTCGGCTCCAGACTAGAAGCCAAGCTCGCTCAGGCGTCCAAGATTGCATCTTTCTCGCCCGTCAAGTTGATGGACAATCTGCTCATGACGCGTAGTCTGGTATGTATGTCGGTGGCTAGCTTCAGATTAACAATCCGATGGGTCTTTCTCCGCAGTTCATCCGAGATAGTCTGGAAGAGCGATTTATCAGCATGGGCCTGATGACGAGTACTCGTCTAGATGTCAATCCCCAAGGTACGGATCAAGTAGCCTAGGTTCCGTGCACATCAACTAATGTGCCGCTTGTGTAACGCACAGATTCGGAAAAGTACGGCCTTCTCCTGTCCTCATCTACGCGACAGCCGAAACCCATATTGCTGGCAGAGTTGCCTACTCAAGACAGTTTCCTGCTTCTGGTCATCGACAACAAGTCGGTGTCGTATGCTCTCATACAGCTTCTGCCGAGCTTGGTTACATTAGGTTTGCGCTATAAGCGCATATCCCATTTCGTCTGGCTTGACGTAACCGACTTCATCGCATCCGATGATCATGCCATTGCCTCCAAACCTCAGCGTTTCGACACTCGCAGTACCGGGTATGTCGTCTTGATGCAGAACCCGCGCAAGGGGAAGCCTGAAGCTGAGCGTGGATTTGCAGTTTCGATGTCGATCCCAGCTTTCTACACAAGCTTTGGGTATTTTGCGCCGCCCGGGCGAAAATTCAGCACGTCATCGATCAACTCGAAGCCGCCGGCATACAGCATCGGCAGGAGAGCTCGTCACAATCTTGCGAAGTACCGGCACTTTATGTCAACACGGATCAGATGATACCTCAGGCCGATTCTGCCTTATTTCATCCTGTCCTCAAGCTGTCCTGTTTGTGGAAAGAAGTTTCCAAAATTCAGGTGAGCAGCTCAAGAGCTATCGTTACATTCTGATTTCAAGCTTGTGTTCTTCCAAGCTTCTGGTACGTCTGAAAGTCAAGGGAATGCCATCGCAAACGGCCGCGACTGCCCCCCTCCTGACGACACCGCCTCCCGATTTGAGATATGATCCGGCGAAGCAGTGTATCGTTTTGCTCTGCGATGACTTCTCCATTGTTCAAGTCGCGAGGCTGAGAGCCGCTGCGGTGAACCTGCAGTTAGCCTCCCAAAGTGAGCCAGCTAGTATTAGCGATCTCATACGCATCGAGCGCTGACGATGACCTGATAGTACACGCGATAGCGAGCTCTACGCGCTCACATGGTCTGCGCCTCATATCGTTCGATCTGAGCCAAGTCGTTGTAGAATTTCACGGCAAAGCAAGTGTGCATTCGGCTTCGACGAAGCTTCTTCTGACGTCGTACTTGTCACCTAGATTCGCATTCACCTCTCACACCAGTCGGGTGCTGGTGGATATAGATTTGCCTTTGCGGAGTTGGAAACCTTGCCACCCGTCCTATGGGAGCTGGATGGAATCTGTGAAACGAGTCTGAATCAAGCAATATCGAAAACGAATGGTCTTGCCGACTTCTTCCAGGTATGCGTCTCTAGTGGACTCCGATATATTCCCGTTGAGCCGCGATTGCTTTCAGGAAATCGGCATGTCGCTCGCCTTGATTCTTGCAGTCGAGAATATCAAGTACGAGATGGATAATTCAGCGGAAACGATCCAAACAGTACCGCTTTCGCCGATAGAGTATCTAATCATCTGGGAAACTGGGTCACGGTATGTCTATTCAGTTTACCAAGTCGCAGTTGCTGAATCGTCGACGCCATCTCAAAGACGATACGGAATAACGGTCCGCATACTGGACGATGTACCCAGAGCCTTGGTGACCAGTGTCCGCCCGAAACTGGAACTAGGAGTCCAGTCAGCACTCGTGCCGGTAATCAAGAGCGTCACTGCGGTAAAACCTGCAAAAATGGAAGCCATCTTCCAAAAGTCGCGGTCTGAAGCTGTGGAAGGCTTCAAGCAGAACGACCAACAGAATGGCCATGAGAACCCGGGTATAGAAGCGGGATCCACAAGCTTTGTGTCTTTGGATAAGGGCCTCGGAATGCTGGTGGAAGGCAAGTGGCTCGGGCCCTTTGTCGGAAGGGCTGTGCGCAATCTCATCCAGATGGCCCGCTCTGACGGGTCATGATGTAATCTGCATGAACAGCTATAGGCATCTCGTCGGTACTACCGTAATGCTTCCGTTAGCTTGACTCGACTCATATGTGCTCTCGATACTTGTTCTGACGACGTCCATCGGGAGGACACCATAGCTGTGTGTTGGGAAAACAAACATGACAGAGATTTTGCGGTCAACGAGAGCTCCGTCTCGATGGCATCGTTCAATCGAGCCTCCTCCCTGCGGATCACACCGAACATATAAGCTATAGACCCTACAGTTCCTCTATCCTGGCTTGCGTAGGCTCGCCAGTGCAAGGTGTAACCGAACTCGGACCAATCTCGTCGGATACTATTGTGACATTCTCTGCGCGTTTGGTCGACGTCCTGTCTTTTGCCGCTGGATCCTCATTCTCTTCAAGGAATTCCGCCCGCAATGCTTGAACCTCCTTGCCGACTTCTTGACTCAACTCGAGCCAAATTTTGCGACCATAATGCTCACGGACATTGCGTATGGCTACCAGGTAGAATGCAAGCTTTTTGGCAGCGAATATGATTATCTTCCGTTGCCGGCGATGTTCCTTGCCTTCTGTCCGCTGTTCGACAGGCCCTTTGACATATGTCTCTGTGGTCTGAGCGGCGCGGGCCGAGAGAAACGCGTGGAGATCGGAGAGCGCGAGGTCCAGTCCTTGTTCGTGACCTTTGGACAAATCGAGGGATGGTACGATCAAGGTTTGCAATTGGGCTAGACATGTTACCAATGAGCTTGCGCGAACCTGACGAGAAGGAGAGACTAAGTTCATGCGTGCGCTCGAATCCAGCGGGGGAAACTTACGCCCTTTTGCGTCCTGCTTGCATGGGAGTGATCGACTTGAACCCACACGTTCTCCCATGCCTGTCTGAAAGTACTCAATCGCACCGTGGATTTGGGATCGCTCAGGAAAGGTACCAGCGTGAGGATACTCTCCGTTATGGACTCTTGAGATGCCTCGGAAGTTTTCGAGCGCCGAGGATTCCTTGCATGCGCTAGTGAAGGTAAAGATCGAGTAATCATAATCTGAATGTACGCCAGGCTATTGCCCACAACAAAAATGAGCGGTCGTGCAAGATAAATTATGACAAAACGTACCAGATTGCAAGAGTATTGTAAAGTAGTCTTAAACCGACGGAGGGATCCACATGTATACCTTGAAGGGCATCGTCGGAAGCTGGCAACGGTTTCACCATCTCTCGTTCGGCGGAGGAATCAGGGACATCTTCGCCTTCCTGCTCCAGCTCATCACTGTTATCGAGCATGAACCACGGCACGGATCCACCTTCTAATTCCTTGCGCTCGCGGTCGTCTAATTTTTCGAGTAGCTGTTGAACTTGGTCTGAATCGGGATCAGAGACGAGCGAGAGGAATTGCTCTCGGTGAGAAGGCGGTAGTAGGTCCAACAGGTCCTGTAGGTCCATGTTATCTGTGAGGGGTGTCACAGGGGGTTTTAGCTTCGGGTCTTCTCCCAGTCATGCTTGACCAACCTAGATCTGAGCCGTCGTCCAGGCGCAGCTTCAGCATTTCCAGTGCGTCCAATCCTTCATCCACTTCGGCATCCTCATCAACGTGTTCCTGCTCTCTTTCGGTCCCTCCCATTCCCCTCAATAGCTCTTCCAGTCCATTCACTTCGGTTCCGTCGCCACCTCCGCTTTCTCCTCGTTCGAAGCGAGCAAGCATTTCCATCATCTTGCGTTTCTCGTCCGAGGACGAGGTGCTGTCGGTTTGAATCGCTTCACGAATTGCGGATGCGTAGAAGGGCTCGGAGCATTGAACATGTTTCTGTGGAGACTGGAAGTGAGAATTATGGTCTCGTCCCCTAGAAATGCTCACCCACCTCGTCCCTGAAGCAGTCTAACGAGCAGTAGAAAATGTTACATCTCGGACATACATATTTACTTTGCTTCTTCCCGCATCTGGAGACACAGCCAAAGGTAAGTCGACGAAATGTAGGGAGAATGGGTGCGGGAAACCAGAGTCGCTTACGGACATGCCACATATGGTTTGCTCTATCTGACTTGTTGTGTAGGTTCGCTTTGTTGGGAGAAAGCCATGTTCATCTCCGGACCCGGACGAAGCCAGGTTCGGCGCATTAAAGGGAAGCCTGACTGTTTTTGACGGAAAGCGGAGGGACATTGCGGCAATAAGGAATAGCAGTCAAGGGAGATGTGGCTTGGCTTCAGTTGAACTCATCCAAAGTCAGAATGATATCGCCAAGCAATCGGGACCGTCTCACGTGATTCGCTTCCGCTGGTGACCACGAGCGTTGACTGTCCCAGGTGCATGACATCATGGGTGGTATAGTGGTATAGCGCATCTGATTGCAGAGCTGATCTCAGTAGGGGATCTCCGTAGATGACCACGTTGATATCAGCTCTCGAGACAGCTTGCTGCAATGCCGCTGGATCCAACACAATCCGTGGATCACCTCAGCCCGAGGGCGAGGGAATTGCTGTCCGAGTCGTTTGCCAATGAAGAGTGAGTCCAATTCGTCTCCGGTGTGCGCTTCTCCTGATAATAACATCCTCTAGGCACATGTCTGCATTTGCAGAGGCGCTCGCGCTGTCAGATCTATACGACCCCGAGGTCACACCATCCGGTATGAACTCTGCCGGGCCGCAATCGCCTCATATCCCGGACAGCGATGCTTTAGTCAAGCAATCAGGCAAGGAAGTGACGAATACATCGAATGGAGGGGGAAGAAATGCCGCAGCGCGGGAGAGGAGGTCTTCGATGGCGTCGGTTCATGGATGGGAAAAGGTGGAAAAGGTCAAGGCGTTGAGCGATTTCGCGCCGATTCATACAAAGGTTTCAAAGTGAGTTTCAGATCAGCCTCACAACGCAGTGTATTCACGACATGTTGTGTTCTGGCCGACAGAAAGTCAACAGCACATGTTGCTCGTCAAGGCTGGTCGTACCATCTCGCTAGATGGCCTCTGCTCGTAAATACGCTTGAACGGACTGCTTCGAAATGATCGTAATTCTCTGCTACTCTACAAGGGCTTGATATTCGCAGTGATATACCTAGAGTTCGGCCTCTACGTTTTTACCCGCCAGATCGTCAACACATGGGAATTCCTTGTCTCCCTCATTTCTCGACCGCACCAACGGCTTCTACGACGGCGTCTCCGATCAGCGAAAACATGGCATGAATGGCGCGACGCAGCTCTCGAGATGGATGCGTATCTCGGCTTTGACGCGTGGAAGGCGATAGACGAGGATAACAAGTATGACTTTCCCTTGGTCCGGAAGGTGAAGAAGAGTTTGAAGAGCTTGCGCGAACGTGGGGACGTCAAGGGCGTGATGGGTGTTTTGGAGATTTGTTTGAGGAATAACTTTGCGGGCACGGAGAGCGTCAGGATGTATTCCGAGGTAAGTCGATCGAAGGCCCTATACTTTTCTGACTGCAGCTGAATCTAGCGGATTGCAGACGTTCTTCGGAACGAAAAGACTAATAGAAAGTGTGTACCAAGGGCTTCTTTTCTTCGAGCTCGCTCATTTCGACTGCTTGACAGGTTACACCGACGAAGTCGCCGCTGCGCTCGAATTCGTTCGAGTTTCAGATCAAGTACCGCTGTTAGAGAAACGCCGCTTCTATCGTGCCATCAACAAGAATTATGGCGCTTCAGCGCTATGTCTCTCGGGAGGTGCAGGCTTTGGTTACTATCATTTCGGTGTCATCAAGGCCTTCTTGGACGCAGACCTTTTGCCGAGAGTGATTACGGGAACTAGCGCTGGAGGCCTGGTGTCGGCGTTGACCTGCACGCGAACGGATGAGGAACTGAGAGAGATGTTGATTCCCGAGCTTGCGGACCATATTACTGCGTGCGAGGATGACATTTCGTAAGTTGTTCGGATCGGACCATGTCCATAGATCAGCTCACCCTGTTGGTCCTGCTAGTGTCTGGATGCGGCGCTTTATCAAGACGGGTGCTCGGTTCGATGCCGTTTCTTGGGCGAGAAAGGTAAAATAGGGTTTGCGATAAGCACGGCAGGAACCTGGACATTGATTCCCATATTCGAGGACAGGCTTCTTTCTTCACCCGCGGATCCATGACCTTCCGAGAAGCCTATGAACGGACGGGCAGGGCGCTCAATGTCAGCGTGATTCCACATGACCAACACTCGTGCGTCGATGTTATCGCACGTTGCTTGTGCTTCCTAACACCTATTGTATATCAACAGACCGACGAAACTACTGAACTATCTAACGGCTCCCGACTGTGTCATCTGGTCTGCAATCAGT
>JAMALG010000140.1:0-22118 GCA_023628115.1 Naganishia sp. PT2105A-2 | reverse complement strand
TGGCTATTCCTCTAGTAGCTTACAGGTATTGACGTGTATATCACAGCTTCGTAGCTGAACGCGTAAACAATTGTACAGCAGCTAGCGTTCAGCTAAGGCACAGCAGAAGGAATCGTAAGTCAAGAAAGATTACAAGGCAGAGGAACTAGCTAGAAAGGACCTTTTGTACTGGGTTTATCTTTTCGGCTACTGTACAACAATTTAATTAGAGTTCCCACTCTGAATCACAAGCTAATCCTTATTCCTCTTCTTCCTCTTCCAGGGACAGGATCATCTGTTGGAGAGCTCCGAGGGGGGCGAGTTGGCCTCGGGCAAGGGCTAACAGGAATCAGTCCTCTTACAGGTATCAGCTTTCTATTGTATGTCAGCCCTCGCTTCTGCAAATTGTGGTCTAGCTTTACCAGTATTACACATGTTGGCGACGATGCCCAACTGTCGAAGAGTTTCAGGCCACATGGACTCTATTCCATTACGGACTCAAAATAACAGACATAAGTTCCTGGGGGCATATCGGCTACAATGGCCAACGATAAGAGATTCATGATTTTTTGGAAGCTAGGACAAGAAGCCTGTCGGTGCTGTATATAAGATATGTTTGAAGCACTGTTGGCAAGGACGTCGGGGAAGGGCGCCCATAACTCCATGTATCTTCAAAGAGCTGAAGCTATGTAGTAGTGTAGCTGGAACGTCATATCAGATCCATCACAGCGACCTACAGCACCTCTCCGCAAGTCAAAGCTTCTCTCATAGTCCAAGCCCCAAGTCCAATTCTTTGTACACCGTCCAACTCTTGCACACGGTCCGAACAATTGTACTAAGTGCAACATCTTGTACACGGCCCAAAAAATCTTGTACTAAGTTAAAGTTCTGCACGCAGTTCAAAGTTATGCATCAGGCGCAAAACTTTGTACCGTTTACGCTCAGGGATCAAGGCCATATCTGGTCATCCCCTGACCAGGTGAATATGGCGCGTCGATCGCAAGCTGCGTGCACTGTCATTACTATCAGTATCATGACGCTAAATCCTCCAAGGTCAACAGTGTGGGCGTAAAGGAGATGTATCCGAGCATGAAGGTACCCTTCATTGGTAGCTCTTCTTCGAGGGACTCCCGGCTCTGGGGCTCAAATATTGAAGTTTGCTTTTTCGGCAGCAGAGTAATATCAACGCTCAGATGACAGTACTGCCCGCATGCCCATGACGAGCGGCCCTTGCGTCTGGGTCGGATACCAAGTTCAGAAAAATTGCACGCCTGCCTTTTTCCCGTTCGCCGTCGCTCTTCTTCTCGCCGCTTCACCCTCTTCTCGCCGCTTCACCCACTACACACTATGTGTCAAACCCGGCTCGCCAGGCGGAATGGCCTGCCTACCACATCGCAACCTGCCAGATTTGAAAAATAGCTTGGAACTATTCTTGCCCCTGACACGGCCGGAAGTACCACGGTCAATCTAAAACTATCGCTCGGCAAGATTGTCTTCAGGAGGTGGAACGTTCCTTCTAGCGAAGACTGATGTGCCATAGAGCGCCCAGATGGCTGAAAATGACAATTCGGCTGACTACAGCGTGTACACTTACACCTTGCCAGGCGACTTTCCAAATCAGCATGAGTTGTCCCTCGCACACCGTGATTGAACTTGTCCCGGCTTTCTGGATAGACACAACTTGAAGGAAGCCCCCTCTCCGACCATTCATTTGCTCCCTTTAGGAAAGACTTTGCCCAGCAAGCTGCGGGACCCTTTCTTGACTTCCGAGGACACCTTTGAGGACAGCTTCCTGAATGTAGAGGGCCCATCTTCAGAGTCCAGGCTGAACCTACTGGAAGGTTCTACACTGCCCTGTAACACTTTGCCGGTCGAGCTCTCGGGCTGCGAACCGGTGAATGTATCGGAATCTGATGGCCACGCGCTCGATGCGGTCGGTTGATCAGATTGCCATCGTGTGAGATCTGTTGAGCTATTTGGTCCATGATCTGTGTATATCGATTGCTCATATTTCGATCCCTTGCCTTCATGGTGTCTGGACACGGGCCCCGCGTGTTTTGGAGGGGACGGCGGAGATCGAGGATTCATCAAGTAGGATTTGGATTGAAATGATGGCGACCCGGGACGATAGGGCATCGCGGGAAAGCTCTTCGACTTTCCCCAGGGGGGAGCCGTCTGTGATTGACTCGGGACGGTCTTCTCCGGACTTCGGAACTGTTCTCTCAAATTTTTGAGTGACTTGCGCACCTTCAACGTCGACCCCAACCTGGACTGATCGTCGGAAGAGTTTCCGTCTGCACGTTCTATATGTTTTGGTAGAGAAGGCATCAAGCTAGAGTAGGATTCAAGTGTTACAATGGCGTCAATGCAACGAAATTGGGAAGCTATATATGAAAGTCTCGGCTGCCTCGCGATTTACAACTTCCTTTGATAACCCTTGCTATGCCCAGGATCGTCCAGGGTAGCGGGGCTTTTGCGCACGACGCACTAGCCAACAAGCGACGATCTGCAGGCTAGGATGCCTTCCTTAGGTACCGCCAATCTTTTTCGCAATGCCCTACAGATTTCATGAGTATCAGGAAGACCAGAGAAGCCTCCGCAGAAGTTGCATCGATTTTTCAGCCGAGACATCGAAAGGCACGCTCGCGGCGGCGGTAATCTGCAGGTTTGAAAGGACCCGCCGCGAAATCTGAAACTCTGCAGAAGCGTGCGTTATCCGTCATTTCGTCACTCAAGAAACGCTTGGGCAGCCTGATAAAATTTTAACCAATGACTGACACATTGCTACGGATAGGTTGAAGGACTCGCGTTGCAAGTCCGACTAGGCGAACGACGAGAATTGTAGCGGAGTCATTGGCGAAGACCGTTCGAAGATCCCCCGCGGAGTCTTATCTGAAACATGACGGATGACACGGCTGATGGTCTGCTGTCCTTAATGTGGCTGTGATTCCCTTTGCCATGAGCATCGTGAAAGTTCAAGCTCAAACCGCGATTCCCAATTCCAACGTCATTTTCGCGCGTTTCGTCAATTTTGGATTTCCGCGCGCGCTGAGTCTTCGGCGGCCGAAACGGGTTCCCTGCGACCGCCGTACATGACGAATTCGCCCTTCCCCCTCTTCCTCCTGCCATCCACCAAACCACCAGCAACCAAACAAGATGACAACCCACGCATCCTTCCCACCTATCACGCCTTCCCTCCCCGCGCGCCAGTCACCGCACACGATCCCGGCATTACGACAATTCATCGACGACCCCGAATCCCCCTTCGTCGTCGCCCTCGTCGGCGGGCTTGAGATCGCGCCGCTGGTAAGCGCGTGGTTGATTCCTGCGTTGGAGCGGTTAGTCAAGAATAGGGAAGACGCAAGGGAGGTGCTGAGCGGTGGGTGGTCACGGACACGAGGCGGGAGGGGGAAAGATGTCGTAGTGATTTGGGCGGTGTGAGTCTTTCCACCGACTTTCATGAAGATGATCCGCTGATGCCCGGTGCAGAGCGACGTATTTTACGGGTGAGATCACGCCGCAAACGCATCCGGTGGATCTTGCTCGCCTCACAGAAGACACCATCCGGACGATCGATCCCGCGCTGCTTCGTATTCCAAGTATCACCTCGAAACGTACGTCCCCGTCTCTTGTCCCCTTTTCGCGTCTGACCTACTTTCAGTCGGCGACCTATCAAACGGACTCCTCGCCGTTGCAAAGATCCACGGAATCGTACGTCTCCTGTCCCGACACAAGGATGACTCCTGACTCCACCTAAAACAGGTCGACCATGCGTTACAGCCCCTCTGGACGCTTCTGCACAAGGCGCGTCCCGCCTCCGGGTGCCTGACGCCTGTTCACGCGCCGCTCGTCGAGGTGCGGCTATACCCTGCGCAACGCTCGAATATCTGCTGATACATCGTGCGGTAGGCGTGTCTTCTGACGAGGAACTTGTCCGTCGCAAAGACACTGTTGGATAGTCCGATAACGGACGTTACATCTGTGCGTCCCCCAGCACGCGGTTTCTCGGGGAATCATAGCTAAGGTATTCAACGCATCTTCTTTCCCTTCATCCAATTCACCTGACCGATGGACCCCACACCAACCGAACAGTGTCCGCTCAGGTACATGGATTACCTCGCGTTTCACTACCTGGGAGCGCAGGTGTACATCGGGTTGCAGGAATGGAAGCGCGCGCGGGAGATGTTGCGGATGGTATGTTCTTCTTCTTTCCTCTTTGGCAGCGTCGGATCTTCGGTGGGGGAATCCTGCGTTGCGTGGGTTCTTGTGCCGCATGGGATCATGCGTTGTGAAGGATTATGCGTTACGAGGGATCACCCGCCACGAGGACTCAATAGCTGACGCACTGGTTGCGGGAACAGGTCGTCTGCGCGCCGGGGACGAGCGTTTCGGCCGTTCAGATTGCGGCGCACAAGCGGCTCGTGCTGGTAAACTTGATCATTGATGGAACGGTATGTGCTTCCCTTCCCTCCTCGCCTGTTCGCCATCGACTAACGTTCCGCAGGAACCAACCTACCCGCGCTTCCTCCCCGGAAACCTCCTCAGCGCGTTCGCTACCCACGCGCCCGAGTACGCCGAGCTGGCACGGGCGTACGTGTCGCTCGATGAAGCCCGCCTGGGAGGGATCTTACGCAAGAACGACACATTCAGACGCGTACGTCCCCTCCTTCCTTGGTTGATTCGTACCTAGCTGACGACGTTCCCTTGGTAGGATGGCACCTACGGCCTTCTCTTACATGCATACGAATTCCTGCCCGCGCGCAAGCTGCTCAAGATGCGGGAGACGTACGTCCGGATCTCGCTCGGGTCGCTTGCGCAGCGGATCGGGAGCGCGTTTGGGGACGTGAGCGAGGATGAGGCCGAGGCGCTCGTGATGCGGCTTGTAAGTCCCTTACCGTCCGTGGGAATACAAAGCTCACGTCGAGCACAAAAGGTCACCCAAGGCGTTCTTTTTGCGCGGATTAATCATCCCTCGGAAGGTCCCGCCACAGTGGAATTCACGGACGACCCGGATCCGTACAGCTCGCCCGCGACGGTTGACGCGCTCGGCGTGCGCGCGATGGAGATGCAGGAGATGGGTAAAAAGTTGGGCGGGATGGAACAGGCGTTGAGTGTGCATGAGGCGTGGTTGAAGGAGGTGCGTTCCCGGCATTCGCATTCTGGCGTCGCTTTATGTGAATCTGGCTGACAACCTTTGCAGGTGATTCGTCGGGATGAGAAACGCCCAAGCGAGGGCAAGGCGTTTGACGCGCCAAGTAAGGGCGGCGAGAAGGGGAATGTCCGGGGTGTGGGAAGTAATTGGGCAGACGCTGGGTTCTAGATGCGCGTGAGGGGTTGGGTGGTTTGGCGCGGTAGGGAGCTTGCGTTGTATCGCTTGGATGCGCACCGTGCGCATCGTCATAGACGTGTGTTGATGAACGTAGCGCCTCCGTCTACTTGGTACTGTCAAGACGACTTGCGATGATTTGGTCGGGAATCTGAATGTTCGGTCTACATGCGACCGCGACAGTCTTGCAGAGTTGCGTCCTGTGAGCCAACGTCACATACTCTTTGTGGCGTCCTAGACACATACACACGTACGTCGTTTGCCGTCGGGTACAGCACAAAACGTCGGTCGTTCACCGCACAACCCCAATGCAGAACAAGAGTGCGCAAGTTTGACGTACGGCAATGCGTTCCGCCTCTCGGTGCCGCCAAGGCGACTTGCTATAGTTTCCTCGGGAAGCTTGAATGCGGCCCTGCGCAATACTGTAACACTGTCTCGCGACGTGCTGTCTCGGCTCTTGCGCCCTATTTCATTCTAGACGCATACAACTGGGCCCATGGTCTGCGTTCACAGTGCGATCCTTTTGCGCAACGCAGCCTGCCTTGCCTTTCAACTGTCGCTGAAACTTGGCGCTCTCCGACTCACTCGACCACTACACATCCAAACTCGCGCTCCATAATCCGATTCAACATCTCCAGCCGCTCGGGCACGCCACGTACAACCTCGTCCGATACATTCGCAATCGCAAATCTGCCCCCTGGGCGTCAGCCCCCTCGCTCCGCGCCACGCACGGGAGAGACTCACCGGATCCACTTGTCCTGTACGAGCGCACTGCCGGACTGGACGAGCGCGCGCCATTCCGGTGAGGCGCGGGAGGGCATGAAGAAGGCGCCAGGAAGGGTGAGGATGCCGCATCGCGTCGCGAGCCGTTCGGCCACGCGTTCCGACGGGACCGGTGTTCCGGGCGGGGCATCGTCAGCGTCGTCGTCGTCGTCGTTTGTGCGTGTGGAGCCGGCAATGTAGGGGTGCTCGACGTAGGCGTAGAATCCGCCGCGGCTGATGACGCGCCATCCGCGGACGCGGCTGATGAGGGATTCGAAGAGGGCGAGTCGGGCGTGGATGCGGGACGAGGTCGTGGCGAGGTCGGTTCGGAGGAGGGGGAGGGTCGTCGTGAGGGCGAGTTGGGGGGGCCGAGGGGCGCAGATCTGTGTCGGCAGGGGGGCGGGGGAGGGGGGGAGGGATGGGTTAGCCTGGAACGACGAGGGGGGAGAGAGGATGCCGCACCTGGATACTGTCGGCGACTTTTGTCACCGCTTGCAGCACCTCTTGCCCGGCGACAATCATGCCTAGCCTGTGTCCCGGGATCTTGTAGCTTTTGCTAAATGACGAGAGCGAAATCACGTGGTCCCGCCAATCGGGCCTGTCAAAGAGCGCGTGTGGACGCGCGGGAACGGCGGGATCGTCGTTGGTATCGCCGGGCACGAGGAAATCCCGATACGTTTCATCGACGATCAGCGCCACGCGGCGTTCCCTGGCGAGATCTGCAAACTCGTCGATCAGCGCCGACGGGTAGGTGGCGCCCGTGGGATTGTTGGGCGTGACGAGGACGATGGCCTTGGTGGCTTTGCCTTGCGGGGAATCGAGGAGCGCGCGTGCGGCCGAGGCGGAGGGGAGGAAGGATGTGTCGGCGGAGAGGGGGAGTGGCAAGGGCGTGATGTTGAGAATTTGAAAGGTCATGAGCATGTTGAAGTACTGCGCGTGGCGGGCAGGTGTCAGCGCGCGCGGACTAGGCGCTCTGAATGGGCGAATTGGGTGGAGCAAGAGAAGATGGACGTACCCATGGCACCGGCACGATCAACTTGTCGCCCGACTCGCACAGGGCCAACATGACGTCAAAGAACGCCTGGTTGCACCCGGCCGTGATCGCGACTTCCTCCCACGTCGGCGGTCCGGCATCTTGCCTCGCTCCATCCAAGGAAGGATCGATTCCCTCCTCCCCAGCTGCCGTTCCCGTCGTGGATGTCGCTCCCGCGCTCGTGAAATGCGGCGCGAACCGATACACATGCGCCATCTCCCCGGCCACGGCCTTGCGCAAGTCAGGCTCCCCCAAAATCGGCCCATACCCGGCACTCTTCGGATCGGCCGTACACTCGACCAACGCAGCGCGCAATACGTCGTGCGGCGGATCACCGGGCACGCCCTGGGAAAGGTTGAGCAGCGGCTTGTCGGACGTCGCGGCGTACGAGCCGGCCCATGCCTGTGCTTTCGGGATGCTGGTGATGCGGGGTGATCAGCGGGATGGGGAGGATGGGCAAGAAAGGCATGCGTACGGAGGTGCGATGGAGGCTGCGACGTTGCGTGAGAGGGGGAATCGGGGCATGAGATGGTTCGGTGGAGTGGAATGAGGACGACGACGAGGGGGATGGATGAATGAATGCCGAGGGGGAAAGGTATTTGGCTGGGAGAAGGGTTCGGCCCGGAGTTGGCCGGTTCGGTCGCCGGATACGCGGGTCAACGCCGATCGGGGGCCGAGGGGGCGTGAATATTGGCTGATCGAGTGAGTTATCAGTTGCCAACGGTGGTCGCGACGAGCCTGGATCCAGCATGGTTGGCATTATATGGAAATCATCATCGCGACTACGCTCGGTATAACGGATCTCTCCTCAAGGCATACAAGGGAAACGAACTGGATGACTGTGAAGATAATCTTGACCTCAGGAGCTACACTCATCTCCAGCTCAGGCGGAACACGTTGTAATCTTCAGCATCAACGCCAATGATGCCGAATCACGCATGCTAGCCGTCGTGTGCCAGAGCTAGACGAACAACAAAAGAGGAACAGTATGCATTCGTCATGGTCTACACAGCCCCAAGGCATCGGCCGCTTGAGGCCTTGTGGTCTGGAACTCTGAAATGACAAATCAGATCACTTGAATGAAGGCCAAACCCCTTCGTAGAGCATGATCCACGAGACTGTGATCTGCCCCAACGACCAAGCGCGTCATCCGGCTCCCTGAGGTGCTCTTTGGCGTCATCGGGATAAAGGATGTGCGCAGCACAGGTTGCAAGTTCACGGGCCGATGAAAAGGACACAAGCGCTGTACAGGCAGCTTTTTTTGAATTTGACAAGTATTCATATCCGTCAGTCTTACTGCATCTGACGAGATTCGCAACGAGCAAGCCAAGCAAAGAGCACCGAAGAGCGACTCATCATCAACAATGTCCCCCCGCAAGGAACTCAACATGTTTGGTAAAGAAGGCAACGAGGCGGACTACCACATACCTACCTTCATTGACATCTCGGACGTTAACAGCCCGGGCATGCAACCACTGGTCAAGGAATTTTGGCGTGTGCAAAGGTTCATCAGGAGTGATACGAGGGAGAAGTTGAGAGGTATAACTGGCGATGAAAGCGAGGGTACCCCGCTCTGGCGTCTCAAGCGGATGGACGAATGGATCGGGAGAATGGAATTGCGGTTGAAAAGTAAAGTCTTGGACGAGCAGATCAGGACCGACCTACAGGAGGTGCTCATGTTTCAAGCACGATTTGGTCACCTCCCTTACCCAGAGACAGGAAGCGACACCGACGCAGCGAGTGGGGCGTATAAGATTCTATACTCTACTTTCAAAAAGGTCTTGCTAGTCATGGCAAAGATGGCGCATGTTTTGGGTGTTCGCATACGGAATCAGTACCATAGAATGGACTTTGCCAATTCGGACGGATCTATCGATCCCGAAGAAGAGCCTGTATGGACTCTGCCAGCGTTTCTTGCAGCTCAAAAAAGCGGCAACCAAGGCAGCGAGACTGTGACTATTGCCGTGACAGACGATGTCGAATCACCCACCGACAGAGCTTCTGTATGGGTGAAGCTTCCTCTAACAGCGGATTCAAGCCATTCTCACTCTATCACTCTCGATTATGCCATTGGAGGCAATCGCCTAGGCAGGGACGCCCTCATGGCCGACGGATCCGGAAGTCTTCAGTCATCAAGACTCAGCAACGGGAAAGCATTTCTAACGAGTGGTGAAGTCCCATAGTACCTGCTGCCGGCACTGCAGAGCTCCCTCAACTCACATCGAGACGCTCTGGACAGCTCGGATGCAAGCCAGCATCCAACCGGAGCGAAGCTGAGTCGTATGTTGACAGGGATTAGTTCGCTTCTCTCAGACGTCAAAAGCACAACATCGATGTAGAGCTCTACAAGGAGATGGGCCGACGTGGGCACAAATTCGTATATGTTGTTTGTTGCTCGCTCTGTCTATAGTCTATAGCGACGCATCGTGTTTTGGGTCCTATCGAAGATCCCTAGAGAAATGTTCTTGCGGTACTGTCCCCTCGCTACATCTTTATAGGCTGACTGCACGGATGATAGCATAAGAAGTCGACAAGTGGTGACCCGCGACCCTCCAATCATCCGGAGATTTCTGATATCTTAATCGGCTGGGCGGATTCCATGATCCGTAGCTGATTTAATACCCTGCCATCTCTTGGCTGATGAATCCAGCAAGAACGGAAACCTGTCCCAGGGAAGGGGCAACGTTGGAACTTGAGTGTGTCGAAAAAATTGGGATCACAAGAGTAGGACTAGAAAGCTGGACATTTGACACAGACGCCGCAGTGAGGTCAGTAGCCAGAAATTTGGCATACTGTTTGGACATAACGCCCGGTTTTAGATCTTAACGGCTAAGGGGATATGGAAGATAATCATGGCGTGCATTGCCCTGTCTATGCATGTCCCTCGTCCGTATCTGTATATGCATATCAAGTGGATGCATGAGTGGCAGAACCAAAGGTTCCGGGAGTTCGATGTAGGGGGCCATGAGGAAATGGCTAACGCATGCGAAGTCCGCGCCCAGACACCAATAAAGATCGGTGGCGGACTGAAGGTAGAGGGACAGCAAAAAACCTGCTTCAAGTTCTGCTGAAAAGGAGACATCACGATCAAGGAAGAGCTCAAGGTGACCGGCAGGACCAGCAAGGAAACTGTTGTGGCGCTTGTCGGCAGAGGTATCGTTCAACTAGGAAGTGTCATCGTTGTGAAAGACGCGACATTGGATCTGTCTCACAAAGACTTGAAGCTCGAAGAATCGGCCAGCGTGACAGCGAGAGGCGACCCTGTCATACTGGTCAAAAAGGGAACCGATTACTCAAGGTGGAATATTGAGTCTCGTGCACGTGTCAAAGAGATTTGACGTACGTGAGCTAGGTTCCAGTAGGAGACTCGGACGAGTTGGGGAAAGCCCGCGAGGTTTGACGAGGAGCTTGGGTACGAATTGAGAAACATTGTATCGTTAGTTGGCTTTCCGGCCGAGAGCATCGGCGCTTCTGTAGTGTGTAGTCGACTATGACAAATGTCGCGGTCACTATGTCTGGAAAGCACCTGGGACTTGGCTGGGTCATTCTGCGTTGATGGGTTGGTACAGGTGGACTCGACTGCCTGTAGCCATGGTGTCAACTCGCCATGGACTATATAATATCCACACTGCCGGGAGGATTGCGGATGGTCCGCCGCGTTCCCCCCTTCATGTGCCGCCCGCATTCTCCCGATCGCGCCCGCGGAAGCAAATCGCAAAAATGTGTCTCGCCTCTTCCTTCATCCAAGAAATCACAAGGTCGAAAAGGGAGAATTGAGGTGACGAGACGCCCACGACTCGGACAATTCGCCCAAGATGTCATCACACGCACGCATCATCAGACGCGCCACTCCGCTCCTCCGTGCGTCCCTTGTCCGACGCGCGGCGGCCATCCCCGTCGCGCGGATCGCAGCGGCTCCCGTCTTTCGACAGACGGTTGCGTTGCCGAGGTATGCGAGTGCCGTGGCGCTCAAGGAGGCGCCTGTGGGGGAGGAAGCACCAGAGAGGGTGTTGCCGGTGTTGAAGGAGAAGGATTTGGCGACGTTGAGGCGACAGCGGAATATCGGTGTTTCGGCGCATATTGATTCGGGTGAGTTTTTCGAGGCTATCTGGGATGAACTGTTGGGCTGACGTTAGTGTAGGTAAAACGACCCTGACGGAGCGGATCCTGTTCTACACTGGACGAATCCGTGATATTCATGAAGTCCGAGGCCGGGACGCCGTCGGCGCCAAGATGGACAGCATGGAGCTCGAGCGTGAAAAGGGCATCACTATCCAAAGTGCCGCGACCTTTGCGGATTGGGAAGCCGGCGTTGCGCCGGGGGAGGAAGGGAGTGATGAGCAGGAGTGGAGCGCGGGCAAGAGGGGGAGGTATGCGATCAATATTATTGACACGCCCGGGCATGTGGATTTCACGATCGAAGTCGAGAGGGCGTTGAGGGTGTTGGACGGGGCCGTGTTGGTGTTGTGTGCCGTCAGCGGTGTTCAGGTGAGTCTCGTGTCGAGCATGGATTCGGTCTGTGGGTCGGCCGTTGGTAATTGGGACGGATTCGGAGCGATGCGAGGGGGAGGCGGGACTACATTGCGTCGGAGGGTTTGGAATGAAGGGCTTTGGAGTATGCCAAAGGGCGAAAGAACCAAGTTCGATGGAGGTCTTTGCTCCAAGATGCGGTTTCCAACCCAGATCGGCTATGATCAGATGCCAGAGGGCGTTGCATACCACGCGTTCATCACGACAAATGGTGGTTGGTATCCAAGCTTGAACGAGCTACGAGAGATCACTGGTTTCGAGGATGCGACCTTCTCGCGGTCGGACGGATTGGCAGTGTCGCCAACGATCGCCATAGGCGCGGATAGTTCACCGGTGTTCAACAAGATCGCGTTGGTGGGCATGAGCAGGGCTGCAGGCAGAATCGGTGTCAGGTTGGACGATATCCGATAGCGGAAATCGATTCTCTCCTTAATCCAGCCACAGTTGGCTGTATCAAGCCATGGGGCGAAAATGATACTGTCGAGAACAGCGCTGTGATAGCCGCACAAGTCAACGCGTGCCGACGAACCGAGAGGTCCGCTAGCTGGATTGAGCCTGCTCGAAGGGAATATGATCCATTCTCGACGAGCCTCGACGAGCACCGTATGTATGAACCAACATGCGAGTCCGGGGAGCAGGAAGTCCCAGAATCTGACGAAATCTGGGGATACATTAAATATCGTTCTCGTGGCGAGCAATACTCGATAATCAGACTCGAATTCGTTCTGCGTGGTCCGCATCGAGGCGTCAAGCCTCCGGGTGTCGTTACCTGCGCGCATTCGGCCTTTAGAGGAGACACGCAGGGTCGGAGATCTCTGGGTATCATCTCCCTTCAGCGAGATCAATCGGACAGGCGAGATAGAGAGTCTCAGTAAAGCGAGTTCGTCTCCGCTCTCGTTTTCCGCTTTTCCCGCGCACCTCTTCCCCTGCATCTGGCCAAATCATTGGACTGCCGCTTACTGCCCTCCCTTCAGTCACAAACGATCACGGTCGACCGACAAATGAAACGATACAACGTCCCACGACTCGCCTTCATCAACAAGATGGACCGAGCCGGTTCCAATCCCTTCCGAGTTGTCGGTCAATTGCGCGGCAAGCTCAAGATGAACGCTGCCGCCGTGCAGGTGCCGATCGGATCCGAGGCCGATTTCCGAGGCGTCGTCGACTTGGTCAGGATGAAGGCGGTCTACAACGAGGGTGTCAAGGGGTGAGTCGCGAATGGCAGATGTTGTTATTCCGGCTGACCTTTCATAAGCGTCGACGTCGTCGAGTCCGACGAGATCCCTGAGGAGTTGCGTGATCTCGTGGAGGAGAAGCGAGCGGAAATGATCGAGGCCCTTGCTGAGGGTGATGACACGTTCTGCGATCTCTTCCTCAACGAACAGCCTTACACAACCTACGACATCGCCTCTGCTATGCGCCGAGCGACTGTTGGCTTGAAGTTTACGCCCGTCTTCATGGGTTCTGCTTTCAAGAACACTGGTGTGCAACCGCTACTGGACGGTGTCTGCGCATACCTGCCGAACCCGGCTGAGGCCCCTGCAGAGGCGCTCGACACCTCTTTGCCCGCGTCGGCGCCGCCAGTGCCCTTGGTTCCCGCTGCCCAGGCACCGCTTGTTGGTCTCGCCTTCAAGCTGGAAGAAGGCAGGTACGGTCAATTGACCTACATGAGGATCTACCAGGGGACGCTGAAGCGAGGAGGCTTGATCTACAACGCGAGGACGGGCAAGAAGGTCAAGGTGCCGAGGCTGGTGAGGATGCATAGTGATGAAATGGAGGTGAGTGCGCCAGTTGTTTGAGTGGACTTTTAGTGGACTCTGCTGACGGCCATGAAGGATGTCGACTCCATTGGACCCGGAGAGATCTGTGCCATGTTCGGTGTCGAATGCTCCTCTGGCGATACCTTTACGGACGGAACGAGTACCTTCTCCATGGTAAGTCGAACTCGCCACTCAAAGCGCCTAATCCCGCTTACCCCCAATGTAGAACTCCATGTTTGTCCCCGAACCCGTCATCTCCCTCTCTATTCGACCTGAAGGCAACGAAACGCCCAATTTCTCGCGAGCACTCAACCGATTCCAAAAGGAGGACCCTACATTCCGTGTTCATGTTGATGCCGAATCGCAAGAGACCATCATCTCGGGAATGGGAGAATTGCATCTGGATATCTACGTCGAGCGAATGAAGCGAGAGTACAACGTCAGCTGTGTCACTGGTAAACCAAGAGTCGCCTTCCGAGAGACAATCACCAGCTCCAGCACTTTCGACTATGTGCACAAGAAGCAGAGTGGTGGAGCCGGACAGTTTGGTAAGGTTAAGGGATACCTGGAGCCGATGGAGATCGACCCGGACACGGGCAAGGATACCGCGTTTGAGAACAGGGTTGTTGGAGGTAACATCCCGACGCAGTACATTCCGGCCATTGAAAAGGTATGTAGCGCGGTCAATCGCGGAATCTCGCTCAAGCTTTTTACAGGGATTCGTGGAAGCTCTCGACCGTGGTATGCTTACCGGCCACCCCATCAACGGTTGTCGATTCGTTCTCGAGGACGGTGGCGCGCACGTTCAAGACTCGTCCGAACTCGCTTTCCGATTGGCTGCTTTGGGTGCCTTCAGGGAGGCATTCAATAAGGCTCGACCAGTGATTCTCGAGCCCGTCATGTCGGTCGAAGTGGTTGCACCGATAGAATTCCAGGGTACGTTCGCCTTGCGCAAGCTTGAATTTCCGCTAACTCGCCTCAGGGAGTGTCATTGGTGCACTCAACCAGAGAAAGGGAACGATCATCGACACTGAAGTTCGAGACGATGAGTTCACGCTGACAGCCGAGGTTGCCTTGAACGACATGTTCGGTTATTCGAGTCAGCTGCGAGGAATGACTCAGGGCAAGGGTACGTCATCAAGAATAAGAGCAATTCGAAACTGAAGCTGATATTGGTTGTTAGGTGAATTCTCAATGGAATACAAAGTCAGTTTTCCGCTTGCTATCTTGGAGACGATGACTCACCCCTCCGTCGCAGACTCACGCACCGGTCATGCCCAATGTGCAAAAGGATATGGTCGAGACATACCGCAAAAAGCAGCTTTCCAAGTAAAGAGAGCTTCATCATTGTATCACTCACCCCTCCACCCGTCGTATAGATGGTCTTCACGTTGTAATTGCATAGGCCGTCATCGGTATGAAAACTTTCTTTCCGTCTATTGTCCATATGGTCACGTCCGTATGGTCATAATCTCACAATGGCAGGTCACTGTTTTTGGATCTCTAGTGATAACAACACTTTACCACGTGCTTACAGCCTACCTTGCCATGCAAGCGCTTCTTTGTGCAGCTTTCCAGGTTTCTTTGGCCAGTTTTCCTTCGACGGCGAGATGCAGACGTTGTATGACTCTCTGCGGCAAATATCTGCCCAATCTGCAAAGCGATTCGGTCGTTACAGCGTACCAGGGATATCCTGTATAGCCTTAAACTTTGATATCCTCATTCTGCGGGAGTCCAGGTCTGCGGGAGTCCAGGTAACATCCCGCGGTGACAGTATACGCCGGACATGGCTAAAGTGCATGCGCCTACCAACAGACCAGTCTGACCACCCGCTCGCGATCATGCGTGGTGGAAGAAGCGAAAAACCAGACTTGGGCGGAAAACCAGCCTTCTGCGGGGTTCGAGGAATTGTGTCGCGCCCTCTTGCACATTGTCACAATCAAGTCCTCCGGTTCATCGCTATGATCGCCGGCCGCATCATAATCCAGGCATTCTGATAATAGCATTCACCAGTCTGAGCACGCGTCAAATGTAGGTGGCCGTGAACCTGACCCAAAAAATAGCAGTCCTTTGTGCGGTAGTCGAGAATTCTTCAGTCATTCTCCCGAAATCACCATTCACAGTCTGCGCAAACCTTGCACGAGGGTATTATGATAGCAAAAGCTGGTTGCCGAGTGGCGCCCCCCCCTCCCTAGACCGTGTTGGCGGCGCTTCTGCATGGAACCCTCTTGCGAGTGAGTCCGAGCTTCGATGCTTTGGATGGCGATGCTTCGTTTCTCGCTTCGACCGAGTGACTACGGCAATCTCCATAGATTTACGGCAATCTCCATAGATGAGCCGAAATGGGGCTGTAGGTCCTTTCAATGCCCAACCGCTAAGCGGTGCTGGAATGGTTCAGTTTAGCATTCGGGGCTATTGACATCGCGCAGGAGAGAGCCGAGGGGGCCTCAGAAGATGACATTCGGCTTCTAGAGATCCAGGACGATATGGAGAAAGCCGGAAAGCTGTGTCGGCTTTGGAATATAAGGCCGCCTTGTAGGTGAATATAGATATCGAAAGAATGCGGGTCGTTTCATTTCTGGATCCTTCCTTCAGTCCTCTTGCCGTTCTTCAGAAACCGAGGTGCCGTTCCAGTCTTCGAGAAGATTTATTCGAACGTTCATAACGGCGATCCCAAATGGGAACCGTACCGCAAAATCAAGAGGTTAGTGACTGGCGATGCCAGTTTTTCCCTCCCCGATATCAGGAATCTTGCTCTGCAAACGACCTTTCCGGGTCGGGTCTCGGCTGGTGGGACCCTTGGTCGTACCTGGTATATACGTGTATATCAGCTTTACCGAATGCGCCTCGTGCCATGAATGACAAAACAGTATTTCAGCGGATCGTGAGGTATATCGACTTGGAGATAACGAACCGAGTGAGTGGGAGGAATGACGTGGTAACCCACGAGAACGGACCGGTGATGCCTGACTGAAAGACTGCTGCTTGGATTCTGACTTTTGACTCTTTAGATCTTTTGGCTGAAAACCTTTGACGACAAGGACAAGCCACAGTGCATTGACGTCTCTGAATGCCTCCACGAGAATGTCCGAAAGAGTGAGACCCGCATAACCTGGTTTCACGCTCGTTCGCTCAAAACTTCATTCTTTATATCAGAAATCATTCCTTATATTTCGGGCAGTGAATCGCGTATGCCTGCAAAAGGGGTCCTATCGATGCAGGGACCTATTGCGACGACCATGAAGAGAGGCTCCGAATGAAGACCACTGAGTCTCAATGGCTACAATGGTATGACACAACTAGTGGAGCTTGCGATTTGCACATCCTTTTGTGACGATGCAAGAGTACTTGCCACGAGGAGGTCCAAATTCTCCACCTCGCCATGCAGCTTGCCTATCTTGGCGTATTAGTCTCCTGGGTCCACGCCAACTTCCTCGGCCGAAACGGATAGCTCAAGCGTAGCCTTTGAGTACAGATACTGTTCCCTCTGCCGGCAGGTAGTATCAGCTATACTGGTCCAGCGTCAAAGGCAAGTTGGAAGCCAGTCGTGAACGTCAGTCTGCCGACGAGTGCTTTCACGCTTGTTGGATGGTGGCCCGCTTATCATAGCAAGTCGAGCCATCAAGCCTCACCTGTGGCGGTTCCTCCCGAACATACATGAGCTGTAGCCTCTTCCGTGCCCAAGGCGAGTGACCAAGTTGTGCCTTGCCTTTGATAGAGGTACTGGGGAGAACTTTCGCTAGCATGGTGGGCACCTTGTAGCCCTCGAACTCCGAGACTCTGTCAGAACTTCAGGGCGCCTTGAAAGCCGAAAAGGAAAGAAACTCGATTCGAGGGCCAGAAAGCGCAGAGCAAAACACGAGAGAAGAGTCGCGGCTTCAGCCGGAAGAGAGACGACGGAAGAAGGTCTTGCCCTGAGTAAAGGACCGCACGACATTAAGCTCCCAGGTCTGTCGTGTAAAGCCCGGCTATCTCTTTCTCCTGCGAAACGGAGACTGAAAGATGCGTCCATAGATGTACTCTCTCGCGCTTTGGGAATCGATGGCGTGTCAAGCGTCCGTGATGAGCCAAGAATCATTGTCCACAAGCGATGTATCCCGAATCATTTCCCGCTCCATAGGTTTCTCGGACAGTCCCTTTTGGGGCAGATACGAACGAAGAGGATGGCGTCGATGTCTCCGTGTGTAGAATGCGCCTGAAACTTGCGAATGCCTTTTACAAGCCGGAAAAAGGGTGGAACTGGGCTGATGAGTCTGACGACTAACCCGTAGCGCTGGACAATACAGATGCATGTATTAAACCCAACAAATAATTAGTAGGACTGGAAGCGAGAGGGGTTCCTCCGATAAAGCTCAAATGTCTGTCTTGGCCCTATCTCGAGTGACCGTGCGCCCTCGGTGGGCCGTTGCGAATCCGTCTCCACCTCGCGACTTGCGGCCATGGTGCCAGGAGATGAACGCCCATGAATGGGTTGATAGCTAAGCTAGCTATAGAGAAGACAGCGGCGGCCGATCGTGGTGCGCCCTGCGCAATACTCGTCATCACGCCCGCTCCCGATCGGCAGGGGGCGGTCAGGGTCATGAAGACAAGGGGAGAGAGGCTCTCATGCGTCTTCTCCAGGTGACCCATCAACGATCAAGAGGTCCTCTCCACATGTCCGCCAATCCACGCTCAAGGTCCCGCACCGCCGCGGGCCCAGCACCACCTGCAAAACCTGGAGTCACCGTTCGAAAGGCACCTTTCCCCATTGCCCTGGTCCTTCGTGCGTCTTTTCACCCAACTCATCGTGCTGTTCGTATACTGATCAGTGTCCGTATCCCTCGATGCAGTCCTGACCGCTGTGACATTGACCATCCTCTCCGTCTACGTCCCGGACCTCATTCACGTGACCGAGGTTTCCCCCGGGCCGACGCACTTTGAGACCAAGTGAGTGCGCGAGGTTGCGTAAACTCGTTTCACGAAACGCTGATTGATGTGTCGGCCGACGCTAGGTATGGCTTGTATCGCAGGTACGCCGATGTTTTCGAACCAGGACGAGAGGAAGGCTGATGAGGTTTCAGATGCACGCGCAAGACACCGGTCAAATCGACGTTCTGGCCAAACGACGCGGCCGAGACGTCACAGGCCAACGCCGACACACTCGTCGGTCAACTCATCTCGTCGCCGCGACCATCACGGGATCCCGTCTACATCCTCGAACGGTCTCATCCATCGGATCATGCACCACCTAGTTCACTTGACCGATTGACGACCCTTCTCGCGTCGACGCAAGCAATCGCATACCGCCAACGCGATTCATCACCGTCTGAGACGTTTCTTCGGGCGCAAGGGCTGGAGGATACCCCGATCGACGGGGAGGGGGACGGATGGGTGTGTACCCCATTCCCGCAGAATTCAGAGTGTGAGCGATTCGGGCAAAAGTTTTGTGAGTCGATTTCGCGTCGTCAAGGCATCGACGGATGCTGATCCTCGGTGTGCAGGCATTCTGTGGTCCACCGGTGAGCCTGCAGTGGGTTCACAAGGGGGAATGCCGTCTGATCTCTTTCGTGCTAGCTGGATATGCTGCGCAGCTTGCGCTGGCGCCGTGTGTCGTCGCCCTGATCGCATTGCTCGTCATTACCGTCGGCATCGGTGCGTCTTGACACTTGAAATCTGACGTGATACTGACGACCCGTCTCGCAGGATCGCGTAAAGTTCGCGCAAGGAGACGACGCGGGGGATGGAAAATTGTATCGATCTTGATGGCCGTTCACGCTGTTCTACAAACCGTCAGCGTCGCCATCATCTTGCACATCTATCGCACCGACTTCAGGTTCCGCAGTGCCAAGAGCCACCTGGACAAGGCGTGTGACTTTGCGGTGGCGAGCGCGGTGATCAGTTATGGAACGGTGATAGCGTTGACGTTGACGGGTGTTGCCGCCGGTAAGTGCCCGACAGGTCATGGCATGGGGAGCATGCTGCTAATGTCGTTGCTTCTCCAGAGGCCGGCAAGACATGGGCCGCGGGCAAGTCGGCAAAGCAAAGGGCGGGCTTTAAAAAGTACCACAGGCGGACACGATCAGGCAGAGTGGTGGAAATGCCCGTGACGGAGGATGAGGAAAGGCCTGTGGATGAAGAGACCAGCCTCTTGCCTGATCAGGAGGAGTACGGCAACGGCAATCACGGCAAAGGGGCGACGCGTGCGACGGGGACTGGCGCGGGTGTGGCGCGATGATAAGGTTCAGGCTGTGCAGGTTGTATCACTTGGAACATATACGATTGGTCGCATTCTCAGCGTGGCAAAAGTGAATCTGAGCATAAATAGTATTGAAGTCTTTTTTCAACTTTGCAGGTATTCGTTTACAATTTCAAGCAAGAAACATGAGAAACTTTATCCAAACAACCCGGCACATCTTTTCGTTCAGGACGCTCGGCCGCGACCGCGGCCTCGACCACGCTCTCCACCGTTGCTTCGACCGCTCCAGCCATTCCCAGTGTGAGTCGCAACGCCAGAACGTCCGCCAGGATCGTTCCCCACACGTCCGCCACGCGCCGCTCCAGCATTCTCATACCGATGCTCATTCGCAGAGCCACGACCGTTGTATCCAGTCCCGGAACCTCGGTTATTCCGGCTAACCCCGGTGTGAGTCGCGACACCTCTTTTTGCATCATGCGAATCCTCCGCCAAGCCACTGTGACCATTGCCATTTCGTGCGTTGTTATTGTGAATCGACCCATTCAACGTACGGCTGAGAGGAGCAGCAGCAGCACACGGAGCAGGATCTGAGAACTTGATCGGCTTCGTCGGAGGCTTCCCTCTCGTGGCTTGTGGCGTCGTGGCGGACAGATCGCCAGGTGGCTTTGCGTCCGTCTTTGCCCGAGGATTGTGGCGAGAAGTAATCAGAGAAGTAACAGCAGGACAAGGGACCAGATCGGGCGACTTGGTCGGCTCCTGTGAGGGCCGCTCTTTCGCGACTGGTGGACCGGCCGGCAAGTGGATGAGCGCCTTTCCGTTCTTCTTGGCTTCCGACTTGTCCATCGCTGTGAGCGGGTTCGTTGCTTTAGGCTTGCGACGAGAACTATTCAGCCCGGTGCTCGGAGCAGCCGCAAGGCGAGATACAGGAGCAGACGACTTTGTCGAATTCGGTGGAGACTGCTTTGTAATGACAGGCTGCTCCACGGGTAGGTCGATGAGTGCGAAAAGCTCCCACCTTTCAGCGTTAACCTCGAGCGCCTCGACTCTGTCATTCTCTTTCTTCAGGTCGCCATTCAGTTCGATAGCCGTTGCTTTCCAGTTCTCGTAGCATTCCCGCTCGTGTTCCGTGTTGCCGAGAGGAGGTCGTGTGGCTTGCAACTTTCCGAGGCGTGCGAGTAGCCGCGCGCGCAGATTATTGGAACCTTTGCCTTTGCGGGATGGCCGTCGTCTTGAGGCGTGCCTCCGAGTATCATGAAGAATCTTTGGACAGTGAGGAAGTTCTTGATGGACTTGTGCTGTGTTCAATAGCTCAGTGATCCGTCTCGCCAACGGGATACTCCCGCCGAAGAATCTGACGAAGTTGTTGATGATGACTTCCCGCTTTGTCGCGATCGCAGGGTGTCCAACAGTTATCTTCAGAAACTGGAGCCAGTCGAGCTGCAGTGTGGCGTAGGCAGCAGCTAGCATTGCGGGTCGCTCCGACAGTGCAAGCGCCATCGTTATTCCGGCCATCCCTCGGGCGCAGATCCGAGTGATGTCGAAGGCAACCCGATAGTCGGCATCGGCGGTTTCTTCAGCAAGCGTCCTCGGAGTCTCGGCGTCGTTGCACTTCAGCGTGACAGAAGTCGAAGTTGTAACCTCGGGTCGCTTGGACGAAACGACTGGGAGGTGTCCATCCGTAGTCTCGTTGTACCTTGAGATACCGAGGTTATCGCGTGCCAGCACTGGCATCTCTTCGATCGCTTGGAGCCTGGAGACCGGCAGGTTCCCATCCTTCACGTCCTCCGCTTCTCCGACCGCTTCATCGGCGCGCACGACTCCTTCCACGCCCGCAGGAGCTTCCTGGAAATTTCCCACACGTGGCTCCCCGACAGTAGGGATTTCCTCGGCCATGTTCACATGCGGTTCCTGAGGGACGTTCTCGGAAGCCTGTTCGACCATCTCTGCAGGCGGTTCCTCAGAAACCTCCTCGGCAATTTCGACGTTCACAGGTGGCTCCTGAGGGATCTCCTCGGGAACTTCATCGATGGTTTCCAGAGGCGGTTCCATGGTGTTTTCTACGGGAACATCCTCGACCAGGTCCACAGGCGGTTCCTCGATGTTCTCAGCGGGAAGTTCCTCGGCAGGCTCCGCAGGCGTTTCGGTGGCGTCTTCCTCAGGAACTTCCTTGATTGGTTCCGTAGACGATGGAGCAACGTTTGCTGGCTCGTTGAAGACGACAGCAGCCACGTGAGAGATCTTGTGGGTCTTGTTGTTGACATTCACTTTGGCAGCACTTTCCACCGGTTGATCGGTGGTTTGCACAGACTCATTGACATAATTGGGCTGCACCGGTTGATCGGTGGTTTGCACAGACTGATTGACATAATTGGGCTTCACCGGTTGATCGGTGGTTTGCACAGACTGATTGACATAATTGGGCTTCACCGGTTGATCGGTGGTTTGCACAGACTGATTGACATAGCTGGGCTTCGGTGCAGCAGGCGCTGAAGCTGGAGCTTTCGGTGTCTGCGGGATTGCAACTGGTAGATCGTTGTCGGTGGCCGCGTTGTC